>JAOWBP010053930.1:0-10401 GCA_028571105.1 Tragopan temminckii
CGAGACTGACGAGACATAAAAACAGACCGAACCGCACTGTAAAGAACTCGGACCGCGTCTGGATATTTGCCAAAAAACCACGAGAAAAAAACAAAACCAGAAAAAAATGAAAAAAAGCAAATTGTCATAATTTTACATGGCATTTTTTGATTATGAATTTGTTGTGATTTTTCAATCGAAGCAAAAAACATACTTTATGACATTTTGTGACATGTGACAAGTCCATTATGATGTTATTTTCATGTAATTCTGTTTTTGTGTGTGTCCCAAGATTTTTTGATTTTCGAAACATCAATAGGAATTGTTTTATTTGGAAAAAAAGGGGCAATAATAAAATTCAATGGCATGACGATTTAGGACCATAGAGAGTTTGTGTGTTTGTGTCTGGAGGTTAGGGGAAGCCACCACCAAAATAGATTACGACCAATTGCCTAGCTAGCTTTTTTATATATTTTTTTTCTGGTGCATGCTGGTTTGTGGTTGTGTCAAGAATTAAGCAGCTGTTTGTATTCTGTTTGGATGATCTTTTTAGTATTATTATTATTATTATTATTCTAGTTGCAATCCAAATAATGAATGAAGTGCAATGATGAGTCTGTTGGCCTATTCTAAGTAATTTAATCTGATGACGAAAACAACAAGAAGAATACACGATAAACGATATGATTCGTTTTGGTTTGGTTTAGTGCTGTGGTTTCATCATGCCGTTTTTTTGCTTAGCAAACAGATTATAACAACACCAAAACGAATTATAAACAGCCATTATTATTACATCTCTCTCTCTTTTCTTTTTAATGATAATTTTGCTTGTATTACACCATTCATTCATTCATTGAGCTAGTTTCTAAATAAATAAATAAATATAAAAATTAAGTTCCACAATGAGACCATTCTTCATTTTCACTCTCGCTTTAAGGATTCTGTCACATAAACACTTGAAACAAACAAGCCTGTTTGTTGTTGTTATTTCATTACATTGACCTTTATGAAATCACACAAACGCCTACACATCCTTATATCCACACAGAACAAAATTCAGGAATATTCTCATAGTTGAATTTTGACCATTAATAGAAACCGGATATCCTAGAGTGTTTGAACGGAACCGCCAAACAACCAACCAAGCGCTTAACAGGCAGCGAAGCAGCCGCAGCACCAATGACCAAATAAAGAAATTTCTATGATTAAGCAAAAAAACAACCAAAAAAATAAATAAATAAATGACAAATGGATGATGAATGAAAATAATCAACGAATTTCAAGTTACAAAACGAGAATTGGCAAAGTTTTTTTGTCCATAGACAAACATTGAAAAAAGTTTTGATCGATATATTTTTCACTTGCTGATCTTTTATTTTATTTTGTCTTGTTTCAGCACTGTACCGAGAATGTGTTTCTTCACTTTTTCTTTTGTTTTTAGTTGAGTTTAGGTTCAAACAAACAAAACTGGATGAAGCAAGCTTAAACATATGCGCGTCAAACAACCAGACCAACCAACCAACCAACAAACAAACAACAATAAAAAACACCGCTGATCATCATTATATTCATGATCACACACACACTCAAAAAAAACCAAAAAAAATTCTATTGTTTGTCAGTAGGATATTTTTGGCAAAGTCATTCTTTCACAAAATTTTTTGTGTTTCGTTTCGTTTTGCTCTGATGAGAAAGTGAAATTTTTTTTGTATGAGAAATTTTTTCGTTTGTCGAAAAAAAACATCCTAAACTATTTGTACTGGACAACACACTTGTTGACATACAAAAACAGATCCTAGGTTCCGGTTTACTCCTTTAAATTTATTTTAAATATTTCTTAGATGAACCAAAAATCTAAAAATAAAAGAATCCAAGAGAATATAATATGATACCGAAAAAAACAAAAATAGTTTGCCAAAAAAAAACAACAACAACATCCAAGAAAGAAAGCGAAAAAAAAGAAATGGCGCGCTATTTTTCTATGTTTATTCCATTTATAATTCTTTTCTATTATTATTATTCTTCTTTTTCCATAGATTATTGTGTTCCAAACAAATAATAACAATAATAAATAATTGTGGTAGTGGAAAAATCAAAACAGAATCCAACAGAATCCAGAATATAAGCAAAATTGAACAATAACAACCACTACTACAGAATGGATTCTGTTTGTGTGTGTGAATGGATTCTTGGATGGGGAACCAGAATCTTAGTAGTAGCGGCTTATTTTGTTAGTGCAAGTGTGTGTGTGTCTGTGTGCTTATCGGTGTTTGTTTTCTGGCACCGAACACACACACACCAACATTAGCTTTAACCACCACGACAACTAGGTTCCAAACACAACATGTTTACACTACAAAAAATATCCTAAAGAGAAAGAGGGAGAAAGAGAGACTAGCTAGCTAACTGCTACCAAGCTATATATCGAAAAAGAGACACCATAACACTAAAATGGCAGCAGCATTTGAAATTATGAAGAAGATGAGGATTCATTCGAATCATGATGATGGTGATGGTGATGGTTGCGCGCGGCATCTCAACAAACATAGTGAGCATTTATTTTTCTCAGTATTTATCACACATTGAAGAAAAACAGACAAAGAAAAATTGTCCCCATACATTTCTCTCTCTAACTCACGTGTATGTAAGAGATATATCTCCCTCTTCTTCCTCTTCCAAAATATTTCTATATAACGGTAAAATGAAACACACTTGACATTTGCTAATACTTCCAGTTCTGTGTGGCTGTAAAACACTGTTCGTTCGGTTTGCTGCTAGATTATTACTGGTTTGCTTGGTATATTTGTGTGTGTAATGTATGTGTGTGTGGCGGTTGCCGTATTCGTTGCTGTATTCGTTGATGGTGATGTTGTTGGTGGTGGTGGTTGGTATCCCGCGCCAATGGTTTGAATGGTAGAAAACGATCATTTGGCTCCTAGATCTCGTCGGTGTAGGTATGTGTTTTTTGTGTTTGTCTCTTCGGTGTCAATCTTTATGTGTTTTCTGTTTGTGTGTGTTTGTGCATGTGTGTGTTGTATGTGCAAGTGCAAAAGTTTGTCTTTTCCCAAGTTTTCTTCGTTGGGTTGATTTATTTATATTTTTTTGGGTTCTTCACACACACACAAAAGTTCCTGCCGTGTGTGTGTTCAGAATTAAATCTTGTTGGATTCTAATTCTGGTTCAGAATGCTGCTTTTGCGATTGCCAGTATGAGACAGAGACAGAACACACACCAAGTGGTCGTCAACCAACCAAACCAAAACTAGCGTCAATTTTCTACGACACCAACTGTTGTTGTTGTTTTCTTTTTTTACTTTTTTTTGGTTTGTTGTTATTTTGTGAAATGGTTGAGCCCTAGCACCCAAATCTAGCTATAGCCGGCTAGTTTGAGTCACTGCTGAAACCATTTTCCTTTTACTGCTGCTGCTGCACCTAACAACCAACCAACCAAAACAACCCATTTTGAATATTTGAATCGGCTGCTTCTTTTTTTGGTTTGGTTTGTAAAATATTTCTTTTAAAAAAATAGTTTTTGATTGGTTGTTGCTGACATTGCTGATTCTTCATATTTTCTCATTGTCTTGTTATCCATCAACACCAACACACAACATCATCTGGCACTAGTTTCATTTTGGTCTCTCGTTTTTCGTTGTTTGTCAGTCCGGTTTTTTGATGGTTTGCTGCTGCCGCCACTGCTTAGATATATGAGAAATGAGGTTTTTTCCTCTGGTTTCGGTTGTTGTTGTTGGTCGGATGGGTCGCCGATGGTTTGGTTGCTTTTGCTTACTAACTGTGACTAACTAACTGAATGAATATAAGATTCACACACACAACAACAGTCTGCAATAATAATAATAACAGAACAACATGGTTCATTCCCTGGGTCCCTATCACCACACACACACACACACATGACGACCGACCAACCAACCAACAACCGACAACAACGACGGCTGACACTGGCTGCTGCTGCTGTTCCTGAAAATATTTCTCTCTCTTAGTGTATTTGTGTGTTCCAATGTGCGTTTGTGCCCATTCTGGTTGGATGGTTGCTTGCTTTCTTTTTGCTCACACAGAGAGATTCTGGATTCTGTGTATATGTTGCTTGCTTGCTTTTTGCTTTTGTGTGCGTGTGTGTGTATGTTTCTCTGTTGTTGTTGTTGTTGTTGTTGTTATGAGCCCAAGTTCCATTATCTTTTTTTTCAATAGTGCTGCTGGTGGTGGTGCCAGAATAGTTGAGAATAGACCCCAAATAGTAGAGAAAAAAATATATTCGCTATAACACACAAAATATATTGTATAATAGAGAATATTCTTTGCCATTCTGGCTGTTGTTTAGATTGCTTGTTGTTTATGTAGGCTGACTATGGTTGGTTGTTTTGGTTGTGGATTCGGTTGTTGTTTTTCTAAAGAATATTCTTTCTTATATTCAGTATTTGGTGCTATATTCCAATCCGCCACTTGTCACTCAGATTAAATAACCGATCAAATTAAATTCGACAGAATATTCTGGAACAGAATTTTCTAGAAAATTACCGGCAATAAGTTGTTAAAAAAATAATACAGAAAAACACTTGTATAAAAGTTTTTTTTAATTAATTTGAAAAAAAATCCCAGAGTGAACATGTGCGAGAAAGAGTTATTCTCACTCAAATTTTCTTTGTATAAATTTTTTTTGTATTATTAAAAAAATTTAAAATTAAATAAGTTTTTTTAAAACGAAATTTTTTCTTTTTTATTTTTTTTTAAAAAAAAGTTCAAAAGAAATTATTCAACAAAGCAATATAAATTTTCACAAAAAAAATTTATTTGGATCAATTTTTGTGTGTCAATTTGATCAACGGCTACAAATAAAAACACACCCACCACGCCGGCAACAGCTGAATGAATCAAAACAACTAACAAAAAAAACACTTATTTTTAGGTGTAAATTTCAGCAGTTGTAGTTGCCACACCCACTTGCCCTCAAACCCAAATAATAATAATAGCTGGTGCAACATAATACAGGAGAAAACAAAATTAATAAACTAAGAATTTAATTAACAACAACGAATTATCATCATTGAATCATCAATTCTGGTCACAAAAAACAAGAGCAACATCGAACTATATCTCTCTATGATTTATTAATAAAAATAATAATCCATCCACACAAATAAACAAATTGTATATCAATCCCAAAACGAGAATCAGAAGAAGACGAAGACGAAGAAGAAGAAAAATTAATCACAATCAATTATTCATCAATCAATATTATAGTGAGAATCGGCTCTTATTTGTCTTTCTTCATTCTATTTTGCAAAGTCTGTTTGTCACCTGGTCGTAATTAGTTTCGCTCTATATCTCTCTATATTTCTCTCTGTGGAATAGACCAGCACACCAAGACTGTTCTTCATCATCATCATCAACGACTACGATTACAACATCATCATCAAAGAATTAAGAGAATATTCAGTGGGCGTGTACCAATCTCTACTACTCATGTTTTATAATTTATTTATTAATATGCTATAATAATCAATAATATATTGTGGTTGTTTTTTTTATATTTCAACCAAGTTATTTTGTTCGTTCTCTCAGTGTGTGCATTCGTGTTTGTGTGCGTGTGTTTTGATGTGTTTTTTTCCTGTTGTTTTTGTTGTTGTTTTTTTTTGTATCGTTGAATTATCTTCCTAAATAGATCAGCAATATCTCACTCTCTGACAAACCAACCAACCAACAACCAATATTCACAAAGTTCACACACGAAAATTTTCAATAAATTTTCAAAAGTCTTTCCATCATAAATTCTTGTTTTGTTTGACACAAAAGCAAAACAACAGCAACCCTTTTTTCGGGTTTTATATTCTTGTTTTTTGTTGTTCACATCTCCATTTTGTTCTTGATTTCATCATCTTTTTCTCTTCAGCATCATTTTTATTTTTGGTTTCGGTGAATTGTTTGTCTTTGTTATATTTTATTTGTTTTTGAAAAATAATATAAAAAAGTGATCTCTTCATCATATTCTTCCTTCTTTTTTTAACTTCTCGTCATCGTCATTTCATCATTTTCATTTTTTTCTTCACATTTTGGTGGTTATATTTATATTTTAATTAACTCTTTCTCTCCGCGAGAATTTTGCAACAATTCTTTTTTTCTATTCTACGCGGTTCAATTCAAATAACATAGCCAAACAACGAAAGAAAAAAATTCTATTCCATAATTTTAATTAAATTTTTGGAAAATAAAATCAATTTCATAATTTATATTATTTATAAAATAAAAGTTATAAAATTCTGAAGAATATTTTTTGAGAGAATATTTTTTTTCTAAAAAAAAAGAAATCCAAAATCACCATTTTTTGTCAGTGCAATAATCGATCTACAACAATCATCTTTTAATCCACCGAAAACAAACTAAATTATTTCTGAGAAATAATTTCTCGTTTATTGTTATTATTATTCTATTGTAACCGGAAGAAGAATTAAGAAAAAATTAATTCTTTTAAAAAAATGAAAATGGAGACCGATACTCAACAACAACAACCACCGCAACAACAATCGCAACAAGCAACTCCGGCTCAACAGCAGCCAAATAATGTAGGCAATGGAACGGCCACACCACATTCAAATGGCAACAACAGCAATAATAATACTAATAATAATAATACACAACAGACCAATGGACAACAACAACAACAACCGGGCCAATCTAATGCAACCGCAACAACACCAACCACCGGCAATAATAATCAACAACCGCAACAATCCAATAATACCTCGACCAATTCAAGCGATGTAGTCACATCACATGATGGATCATATGATCAAGATTTGTAAGTTGTTTTTTTAATTATCATTATTATTAAATATATTTCGTTTATGGTTCGTTTCGTAATACCAAAAAAGAAAGAATTCTTGTTTGACAGAATATTCTTGGGCCCATTCATATTAAGTATTTTTCTGGTTGTTTGTACAAGCATTTCAGTGTTGTACAACAACTTGTCTTATGTGAAATATTATTGTCCTATTGCATTTTGTGTGTGTGTACATGCCGTGCCTTTTGGGCACAAAGAGAAAAAAATTTGTTTTCTTCTTATTCTAGTTCCAAGTTCCAGAAAAAAAAGAATTATTATTATTTTGATTATGATTATATGATGATGAAAAATGAGAGAAACATTTCTTTCTTTTTTTCTCTGGCTAGAAACATTTGGGCGTTGTTTTTTGGTTGTAGGCGTGTGTTTTAATAACGTAGGGAAATTCTTTTTTTCTTCTGGTGTTCTTCTTCTCTTAGTTTTGCCAGGCGTCATTATATTTTATGGTGTGTGTGCGTGTGTGTTCCATTGAATATTATTCCAATGAAATGAGAAAAAAGGGGAAGAAGTTTTTTTTGAGAAGAAGTTAGGGGCGGAAGAGAGCAAGCGTGAGCAAGTGAGTGAAAGTGGAAAAATTTCCCGCAGGTGGTTTTTGCTTGTTGGCTGGCTGGTTGTATTGTATTTTTATTATTGTTTGTCACCACATGCGGACTGCTGCTTCTGGATTCTGATTTTTTTTGTTGTTGGTTGGTTGGTTGGTTCATAATTTTCAATTTTATTTCAAAAAAAACTTATATTTTTCTTCTTGTTATTATTTTGATTGTTATTGCACAACAACTGATTGGTGGTGCTTGTGTAAAATTCGTCATTATTATTATTATTTTGTTGGAAATTGTGTTGATGTGTGAGTGATTATATTATTATTATTTGTTGTTGTTGTTGGCAAGTGTGGTGCCAGGTTGGCACTACAGGTCTCACAACCAAATGCTGCACCAGCAATAGAATATTCCATCATCAAACTTCTTCCATTCTATTTTGCCCAAAAGGTGTCGAGAGAAGTTGCTCTCTCTCTCTCTCTTGTTGTTGAAAGTTCCATAAAAGTGAGTGATGAATGAATGGATGAGTGAGTGAGAGTGAATGTTTTGTCACCACACAATGAAAGAGAATTTGAGTCTGACAAACACACACACACAGCACATAAACACACAGGTAAAAAAATAGTTATATGAGCTATAGTAGTATACACCTATACGTTTTCTAGCAACAACAAACAACAGTTTTTTATATATTCCGTTTTTTTTATATTTTTACGTATTTTTATCATTATAATAAACAACCACAGCAAAAAAACTGGCAATGGCAACATTTCCTAGAAAACGGTTTCTTTTATTGATTGATTATTAAATAGTTTTGGCAAGAGAAATTTTTTTCTCGTTGTTTCTTTGAACTGACCAAAAAAATCAAACAAAAACTACTTAAAAAACGGCTTTTTTCTTCTTATTAACTCTTTTTTAAGATTTAAAGTTGTTATGCAATATTGATGACGACAATTACTAAAAACAACAAAAAACACCAAGCACATTTATAATCCATATTAATCGAAACCGGAAATGATGTGATGCTTGTTTAACAAATGAGCTCTATTGGAATTATGTTTTTTTGCAGTAATCATCATAACACAAATCTTAATTTTTATATTCTTGTCTTATTGCGCCATACGTCAAAACAAACGCACACAAACACACAGAAAGATCATTTTTGTGTGAATCTTTATTATTTAAAAGACCACAGAATTATACAAACCCACATATGTGCATAATATGTTGTTCATACGATCTTTTTTTTATATTTTTTGTTTTCAGAGACTTGGTTTCTCTCTCTCTCGCACACACACAGTGTGTATGTATGATTCTAATAATTGTATGCTTTGTTTAGTTGCTTGGTCGCTCAGTCAGTCGGTTTTTTGGTTCATTTCTTTTTTTTTGCTCTGCATGTATGAGTAACTGTGTTTGTGTTTGTGTGTGTAATTTATACATGTTCCACAATTCTGTAGTTATGTTCTTATATAAAAAAAAGAAGAAATTCCTAAGAGACATAACAGCGAACCAAAAGAAATAGAACTAAGCAATTAGAAGTTATATAATAAGCGAACATATATAAGTAAGCCAGTAGAAAAAAAAAGAGATTTCGGTCTGTCTCGGTCTGTGTGTCTGTCTGTGGAGATGGATTGGATGGTCAGCATTCATATTATAAAGAATATTCTCTCTTTGAATGCTAGAATTATGAATGAAAATCAAACAACAAATAAAAAAAAAGAAATATCCAAGAATTTGTTCTTATAAGAAAATTATAATCGGTTTTTTTTCTGGTATGGTGTTGAAACATTTCTTTCATTTGATTATCCATTTCAGGAATTCAACACCACCATTCGTCTGAATCAAATAGATATATTTGCTATGATTGTGGTAGTATAGAGGCATATAATAATAGTTGTAAATGATATTTATTTCATTTCTATTTCGTCATCAAATCCAATACCAAATCCAATCCAAATCCAATAATAATCAAACATGGTATATAACAGCATACATTTTTTTCGTTGTTGTTTATCGTTTGGGAAATTTTTTTATTTTTTCTTTCTCTTTTTCTCGATTGAATGGAAATGATACTATGATAATGATGATTGAGAATTTGGATGTTTTCCTTGATCAAATCATTCATTCATGTTTATTTTGTAATTGTAATGATTAGATATAATATTCACTTGGCGTCAATCGTTAACTACGACAATTTTGTCGTCACTGATTTTTTTTAATATTTTTCTTCTTATTTTTTTTATTGTTTAGATATGAAAATATAACATAAATAAATGTAAAATATATAGGGAGCATTGTGACCAGGATATATAAATAAAGAGAAATTGTTAGATTGAAGTGAGGTACCATTAAAATATATCAAAATGATATATCATTCAAGCCAGCCAAATATACATTGTGAATAAAAGAACAAATCTATTTGAACAAATTTGGCAATCATCAATGGATTGGTGATTAAAAGCTGGATGCTTCTCTTTTTGAATCTGTGTTGCGCTGTGATTAGAAAAGACGAATGATGTTTGCTTGCCTGGGAACCAACCAAACAACAATTTAGAGGCAAACACGAAATGCACGAAGACCTTCGAACATGTTGCAAAAAAAAATTGATTGAAATTTTTTTTCAATGAATCCAAATAATAATAAAAATAATACATTCCGATGCCGGAAAAATATAAAACAAAACGAACAAATTTGTTCTTAACAAATGAATACAATCATATTTGTTTTTTACTAAATTATTTTTTAATTATTTTTTATTATTATAATTTATGACCTTGTCGAAAAGAAAATTTATATTTTTTTGACGATTCGTTTCCAAATGTTTGATTTGGGTTTTTTCTTATGTTTGTTGTTTGTCGTAATTTTGTTGTTGTTGTTTTTTTTTATCTTCATCATCATTTCCAAGATTTTGACCTTAAAAACATTTCAATTTCTAAGTTTAGCATAGTGTTAGCTATAGCGAGTGAGCGAGTGTTGTCTAGTCTCGTCATCTTTTTCTTGGTTGGAGACAGAAGACACTGATCTAACACATTTT
>JAOWBP010053931.1:0-10401 GCA_028571105.1 Tragopan temminckii
GACGGCCCGGCCTGCGCGGACACCTCAGAGAGGTCCTTGGGAGGGCGGGGGAAGGGAGGTCCGCTATCTGATTCGCCGCCGCTCTGGCAGGGAGGAGCCAATCCGCGCCAGCAACGGGCCGCGGGGGGGCGGGGCCTGCCCCAGGCGCGCAGGCGATTGGTGGCGGCGGGGCGCGGAGCGTGACGCGTATCCTTCCAGCTCAGCGCGTGAGGGGCTGAGGGCAGGAGGAGGGGCCGCCGGGCAGTAACGGCCGCGCTCGCGCCGCAACGGCCGCATCTGAGCCGCGTTAACGGCCGCGCGCCTCAGCGGCCGCTTCCCGCGCTTTCCCCGCGCTCCCTCCGGCGGGGAGGATGCGCCGCCTCTCCCCGGCCGCGGCAGGTAGACCGGGGAGACGATGAGGGAGCCGCCCCGCCGGCTCCTGGCCCTGGGCTCCTGCCTCTTCCTCTGCGCCCTGCTCTGGTGAGTCCCGGGGGGGGAGAAGGGGCTCGGCGGGAAGGGCGGGAGCGAATGGGGCTGCGCGGTCCGGGGGCTGCCCGTGCGTTCCGTGCGTTCCGTGCCCCTCCGGCATCGGTTTCTTTCCCTTCACACCGAACTTTGGCCGCGTTCTCTGGCAGGTCGCAGCGCCTCGTTCTTCACAGCGGTTTATCTGCGGCTGCTTTGAGTCGCGTTGCGTGAAAGTCAAAAGCTGCGTTCGTTTTTCGCATTGGTCGTGTTCGAAACTGTTTTCCTCAGCCGTATCTCCTCCCAGCATCTCGCGTGCTTTGTGTCTCTGCGTAACCTTTACGGCAAGACAGTGTTAGGATCGGATAGCCCTGCAGATTCGTAAGCTTTGTCTGCTTTGAGCTGCATGAGGTGGAGCAGCGCTGGCCAGTCCCAGCGGTGTGCCTGCAGCAGGTGTGGGCAGCCCGAATGGCAGCAGCTGCTGGAGGTGTCTGATAACTCGAGTTAAGTCTTCCCACAGCTCGTTTGAATAGCCTGACAAAGGATAACGTTGAAGTGCTCTTGAAACTTGTGGCTGCCTCAGCTGAGCCTGGCCGGGTGGCTGTGGGGAAGCCCAGACACCTGTCTGTACCCGACTGGTTGCAAAACTGCTGCTGACACTTGCGAGAGTGGGTTGTCCAGCTCTTGGTTTGTGTCATCGCACTTCTGGTTTCGGGAGACAACGCAGCAAGTATGAAAACAACCTGAAAGCTCAGTTTCCTTGTTCGTGTTTAGCAAAGCTTTAAAAGAAACAAAAATCTTCTCCTGGCTGTGCTGATCTGACTGCGAACCTGGTTTGTCTGTCTCCAGGCAGCGTTTGGGCACTGCTGGAGGGTTCCATATCTTCTCACAGAAGGTGCCTTCCTGTTTGGATTCTTATTAGGGAAATATATTTTTGCTTTTCGTTATTAATAACCTGTTTCTGCAGTGAGATGTGTTGTTTAAGGTGCTGTTCTCGTGTTAACAGTAGATAGACAGAATGACTCTTCTGTTGCTTCTAATTTGTTACAACAGAGAAAAAAAAAATCAGGCATCTATTTTGTATGGACAAAAGAACGTGTAGCAAGCTCTTTAAATAAAATGCTTGGTCTGTAAAGACAACCTTGTGTTCCTCTTGCGTATGTTTAGGAGAAAAACTGCCCTGAGATTTTTTTCTTACTCTCTTAAAAGATCACTCTTCCAAGCAGTTGTGACTGATCCCAGCTTGCACTCTGTGTCCCAAAGCTATTGCAATTGTAGTTCAGATTGTGTTCAGCATGCTCACCCTTCTTATTAAGGAGCTGCTCAATTAATTCAGCTGGTGGTGAGGTTACAGCTAAAGTTCTCTGGTCTGTTGCACAAACGCTAATTCACATGAGATAGTTTAAGATTCTGTTTGCTGAATGACACTGCAGCTTTGTTTCAGTAGCTACGTCAGGTGCATAGTTGGACAATGTCGAGGTCTTCCAGTCCTGCATTGTTGCTGAGCTGTGTGACCACGATAAGCGCGTTTTACTTTTTCCCAAATAGAAGACGGTCACCTTTATTCACATGAGCCATTACACAACTCTTAAAGTAGTCAGTGGAAGGCTTTGACTGCGTTACAGATGTTGGCATGAGTGGCAGATGCTGAGTTCTTAAACCTAGTTGCCTTAAAATGTAACCTTGAAAAGATGTAAATGCTGGCAGGAGCTGGACTCTTCTTACAGGTCAAAGTCACGGGCAGCAGGTGATCAAAGTGAAACAAAGCAGGGGACAAACTGAATTACTGTAAGAATGCTCTCAAGGCCACTTGGACTTTGATTTTCTTCCTGGATAGATGCTTGCTTCCTTTATTTGATGAAATTAAACTTGAAACGGTTTCTCCAGTGGAGAAATACCCCTTTGGATAAAGGTGAATGATGACAGTGATTTGACAGCTTTCCAGTCAGTTGAAAAATGTGGCTGTGTGTTAGGAAACACGTAGAAACAAGAAGGTTGAGTTCAGGGACTCGTCAGCTGCTGCCTTTCCAATAAAGGCTGCATGGTGCTCGTTGGGAATGCGGGGTCACTGTTACAGTTCTTAAGACTTCCTGAAGCAAACCACATGGGGCAGACACAACTTTCTGGGAAGCCTGAGCCGGTGAGGCTGTAGCAGGGGGTTCAGAAGAGTGGAATAGCTGCAAGGTTTTAGATAAATATTTTCAATGGAAGTAGGGCTAGAAATATACAGCTCTAAAAATAATACTTCTGTGCAGATTGCGGCTTGAACTATGTGACAAATGACTCCTGTTCTGAATTTGCAGGGTTTTTTTGTTTTGTTAACCCCTTTCTGTGGATGCTCATTATGTAAAAACACTTTGAAAATATGCGATGTTTCACAGTTGGATGATGCAGAGGGAGCTGAATGCATGGAGGAGATACAGAGGCTCCTGGTTGGCGCTGTGTGAGACCGGCCCTGACAG
This sequence comes from Tragopan temminckii, assembly GCA_028571105.1. Taxonomy (NCBI): domain Eukaryota; kingdom Metazoa; phylum Chordata; class Aves; order Galliformes; family Phasianidae; genus Tragopan; species Tragopan temminckii. The sequence continues at coordinate 2,904 of JAOWBP010053931.1, forward strand.
CTGTTTGAGCAGGATCCTGTGCACATTGTTCTGACATCAGCTTTTGCCTGCCGTCAGCATTTGTTTACTATGTTAGCTATGCATTTAATAAAGAAATCATGCGTGCGTTAATTTGTCTTTCTATGGTTCATTCTGTTCTGGAAACTGCTTTGACATCCAGATCTGCTGAGCTTTTATGAACCCTTTAAGAATTCTCAGCTTTGCAAGTATGAATGAAAGGAAACTGGGAATAAAGTGCATGCATGCACCAGGGTTCTTCAGTAGCTGCATGTGGGTGTGCTGCATCAGGGCAGGAAGGCTTGTAGCAAAGTGAGAGACCAGCAGCACCGTGTGCTGTTGTGCTGGGAAGCCCTGGAGCGCTCCGGCTCTGGGAGCTGTCATGCAAAGCGTGTCTGTGGTCTGAGCAGGTCAGGCTGGGCACGGCATGGCCAGGGCTAGCGCTGATACACACCTACATTTCAGTGTTGCTTGGAGCTCCTCCCTGTAGCAGCTTAAATGTGAAGATTTAGGCAAATCTTAATGAAAGAGAGCGGTTTAGGTTTCCTGGTCTTTGGATTGTGTTTATAGCCCTGTACGTTTTCCAGGGAGTGCTTGTTGAATGCTTCTGCAATGCAAGAGCTGTAAAAGGCTGTGTTGTGCTGGCAGCCTGTTGGTGTTTGTTTTGCCTCCTCTGCCCGGTGCAGGCAGCAGCGAGGTTAGTTGGATTAGAGATCACAGGAGCACAGGCTCTGCTAATAGAGCAGTTACCGGCCCCATCGTTGGCTTCTTGCTTAAACCTCCAGCTCACATCTGTTCATAGGGTCCTGTGTGGCAGAGCTGGAGAATGAGATGGATTGAGGATAGCGTGGGTCTTGTGCTCTAGAGTGCAGTGCACCTCTTATCACAGAAGTCCTCTTTGCGGTGTGAGGCTGGCAGCAGGCTGCCCTCGTGGTCCGGATGAGTGCTGCTGGGGCAGCTCTGTCGTGGTGCTCACAACTTCGTGTGGGGATTCTCCCCTTGTGTGAACACCTACATCTTCCCCCAGAAACTAGTGCTGAAGGAAGCACAGTGTGTCTGTGTTTTGTGACAGGAAGAAGAAAGCAATTTGGATACTGTTCATGTAATCTGAACTCCTGCTTCAGGCTGCTTATTTCAGAACGAAGAGTGTATTGTTAGATACAGAGCGTCTTGTTTGGAAATGCTTTTGCTCTGTAGGTGAAACTGGGACAAAAGCTGCATTGGAACTGTCGGGCTCTTAAAGTCTGGGTTGAATGTGCCTCATCCTGTTCAGCTTGGAGGTGATGTGCACAGACGGGCTCTGGTGTCTTAAATTAAAACACGTCTCCGTTATTTACCCTCATTGATTTTCAAAGAGTTTGGGAAATACTTTCATGCCACATCTTCTGAAAGCTTTGTCCTAGAAACTTCAAATTACTGCTTGTGTAACAAGCAAACTAAGCAGCATGCCACATGGTGCGCGCCCTGTGAGGTGGCTGTGTGATGTGCCTGGCTTCGGCACTTAGGCACATTAGAAGACAAAACTTTCTCTAACCCGTTATTAGTTCTTCACTTTACCATTCTCGCTGTTCTCTGTATTTTCTAGAATGCTTTTTTGCTTTTGTTCTCTTTGGCTTCCACAACTGAAGGGGAGGATGTACAGCTTCTTCTGCAGTTAGCACAGATAGGTGCCGGCACCCCTCTGCCTGGGGAGGGCAGTAGTTCTGAGTACTGAAGCTCTCATCTCTTCCAGCTGAGAACAGTCTCACAGAGCTGTGAGCCCATCGCAAAATTGCTGTCAGTTCTTTGGGAAAATACTGAGCTGCTGGGATGGGCCGCTGAGCCCCAGGCTTGTGCAGGGAGCTTGCTCAGGGGAGTGAAAATGTTCATTTTAATGACTCAGGCTGTTTTAGATTGAAATATCGGCAAGTGGTTCCAGCTACTCGAAGAGGTGTTCAAAGGAAACTTCTTGGCTTGGATGGATTTTGGAATGGTAATCAAGATACTGTGGAAGTCTATTAAAAATGCATTATGAAATGTCTGGGAGTTGGCTGATAGCTTTACAATGATCTAGGGCAAATTCCTGTTGTTAGATTTATGCAAGAATTCCGCTCCTTGGCACTGTGTTGCATTTACAATGAATTGAATGTGGGGAGTTGGTGCAGAGCAGCTGATGACAATTCTGAGCCTGTCACTGCAGTGTTGAGCCCACAGCAACAACAAGGGAGAAAATCTTCAAAGAGATCTAAGTTAAACTTTACTACAGATTCTAAAAGCCTTAAGGCCTAATGTAGTCTATACTATTTTACTGTCCTTCTGTAGTCTTCATGGTCACCATCAGATTTTAGGGGTCTTTTCCCAAAACTCGAGTATGGAAGTGAAGAAGTACATGTGGGCAGTGCAGGGAGAGTCTCCTAGGCCACGGTCTCGGTGCAGAAGTGTGTTACCAGGGGTCGCTTGGAGCTGCCTGCTCTGTTCAGCACCCTTTGGGGCGGGACTCCTGCCTGCTGTCCCACCTGGTGCCCCACAATAGGGGCCTTGGGGACTCTTGTCAGAGGGGGAGGAGCAGTTATCCAAAGCACGTGGCCCAGCTGCAGCCTGCCTTTGCAGCCTTTGCACGCTCATGCATTGAAGAAATGAGAAAGCAGTACTTTAAACTGCAAAAACTGACATTTCATTTTTTGAAGCTAAGGAATTTGGCATTGTCAGAAGTATGTTTGTGTTGGGCTTCTCTTGTAAGTGAGGTAACTCTTGTGTTTTGTGTAGCATTCCAGTTAAGGGACACTTGGGAGAGCACATTGTTTTTAAAGAATGGGAAAGATGCTAAAATCCTGTATTAACTGCAAAAGAACAACACGATTAGTAAAGGCTTTGCAAAAAAGCTCTGCTTTCAGGTGGTTGTCAGCATGTGAACCTGGGGTGTGAGAACGTTGTTAAGTTGGTGGACAGTGGTAGGAAAAGAGGTGGTGTCAGTGCCTTTCTGGCAGCATCTGCTCCTGGTCTGTGTCTGTAGGTGCATCTTCAGCTTTCTTCTGCCTTAAAGAACCATCAGAACTTTCAAAATATTCTTTCTAATGCATGCTGCTCTTCTGTGACAATAAATGGCTTCTAATAAATGGAATATGTCTCCTTTTTTTTTAATGAGCATTAAGGAATATTAGCAGCTCTGCATTGTGCTTATCAATGCTGATTTCCATTTCACACATGCCGAAGCAGTGCTGTATGCAGGGAGGCTGTACTCAAGCAGCCTGTGCCTTGCCAGGCCTTGCCTTTCATCTGGCTGGCTGAAGCAGTGTTGCCATCCTGAAAGCTCAGTCTTCTTTTTCTGACCTTTCCTTCCTTCTGTGAGTTCTTTTAAATGTGTTTCTGCCTTGTTGAACTAGATAGATTGATCCCGCTGCATAACCGGGAGAGGGTGAAGGTTCACTCCTCCTTTTTCTGTCTCTTCAGTGACTGAGCGGCAACCTGCTGCTGGCTGAGGGTCTGCCTTTGGGAGAATGGAGAGTGAGATTCAGTCCTTTTTGCTCCTTAGCAGTAAGGCATGCAGAGCCCTGCAGGGTTTGGGGAAGGGAAACCAATTCTTCATTCTTCACCGCAACTTATCTCCCTTTTTAATTGATGAACCAAAACTCTTATCGAGAAGGTGGGATCTGCAGCCATCAGATGAGCACCTCTCCCCCTTCTCCATCCTGCTCTGATCCAGATCCCTCCCCACATCTCTTGCAGAGGGCTGTTCTGAACTGCTCCTGTGGATGTGCAGCAGGGACACCTTTGTTCTAGCTGCTGGGTGCTGCTGCTTCTGCACCGCACCTGTTGGTAATACAACCCTCTGAGAGGTATGGGAAATGTTGGTAGAGGAATGGTTCCCTTCGCATTCAAGAGTGTGCTGGTGATCAGTGTGCTCGTGGTAGCTTCTTATCTTTCCTTTGCTTAAAACTACCATCTGAGGTGTCAACTTTAAACTCTGTTGAACTGCTTTTCTCCCTGGTGTCCAAAAATACGTCTCGTTTGGGGAGGATTTAAGAAAACTCTTGAATCATTCAGAAGACAGATGTGTTTGAACTGAGTTTTGTGCAAATGTCACTGTTCTTGGATGGAGTCTTTGGGTAGCAAAGCTTAGGCTTTCCTCTGGGAAGATCAGGTTGTAGAAGAACTGCTCTTCCCTTTGGATTTTGCAAATTTGGGTCTGGTTTTGGTCAGCTGCAACTTGTGCAGTTCATTTTTCTTAGCAGTTGTTTATCCTCAGCTTGACACTCACGCTTGTTGGAGTGGTTATCAATGGCAATATCAGTATATAATATAATAATAATATATCGGTATATAATGTGGTGCAGCTCCTGGGAGCCTGCTGAGCCTGCCTCCCAGTGGAGGACTGGGATAGAGCTGAGAACTGGATGGTCCTTCACGCAGTACCTATGCTGCCATCCCAAAGCCATCTGCGCTTTTGAATTTCAGTGGGCTCTTTTTCAAAGGGCTGACAGCCATCAGCGGGCCATAGCTAGTTTGTATAGCACGAAGTGCCCCTTGCCGTTCCCATAGGGGCGAGCAGACCTCTGCTTCAACAGAGAGCCACAGTGTGGGTCTGCCCTGCAAAGAGTCGAGATCTTTTTTTCCCTCCATGTTTGGGCTTGCAGCTTTTGCTTTTGTACGTATCAAACTGAAAAGTTCATAGCATATTAATGGAAATAGCTTTTAAATACATTAATGATAATACTAGAAGTCTCGTGTTTAAATTTCTTTGTTCTTTGTGAGCTTTAATAGCATCTGCTATTTTGAGTCATACTTAGCAAGAATGGAACTCTTGCAAGCTTCTGTATCCCCGCTAGGTCACGATGCGTTGCTTAGGTGTTGGCAGCTACCTGTGGTGTTTCTGCACTCAGCCTGAGATGCTGCGACTGATTGACTGATCGGTGCTGTCTGGCATTAGGGCCGCTTGCTCACACGTGGGTGTTAGAACATTGCTCCTGTGAGAAAGGAGAGGCCAGGTCCATGCATACGGCTGCAGGAGGTGCTGTGCTCACTAAAGTGAGGAGAGATTCTGTTCTCAGTAAATTTGCACTTAGCTTTTCATAATTGTTTTATGGGGGAGACTTAAGGGAAGCTTGGCAGTGCTGCTGTGTTATGTGGCAAGAATTTTCTTATGGGCTGTATCGCTTTCCAGTTCATGGCTAAGGAAGGCCATTGAATGAACGCTAAAAAGACAGGGAGGTGTGAAGGGAAAGCATAGTACCAGTGGTTCTGAAAGGTGCTCAGTCTGCCTTCCCACAGAAGGGCTGGTCTGACACGGCCGTGGCTGCTGTGCATTTGCAGAGCTGGATGGCAGCCGTCAGTCTGCCTGCTGTCTGTTCAGCAGGGCCCGGGTGTTCCTGTGTGAGCATGCTTATGCTGGAAGAATGCTCAGTCCCCTCCCTGGCTTAGAGGGCTCTTGGCTGACTTGCACCATCGTGCTTGAGGTGGGGATTAGACCAGGAAGGATTTTGGGAAGTAAGATGTTGGACACAGCTTATTATGTCGGAGCCGCTTACATCAGCGAGCTGTCAGACTGCATTCTTCTGAACACCGCTCTCATGAGGCGTGTTTGGTTGTGTTTGAAGGCGGTGGATTGGTACGTGTATGAACGGCACTGTGTGTGTGCCTGCCTTCCGTGCTTGGTGCTTCTCGTGCCTGCAAATGCTCCAGTAGCTATCAGTGCAGTTGTGAGAATCTACCTTGTTTAAAATGCTGATTCATACACAGCTGTAACTTTGCTTTTCTATGGTAAGTGACTTAATATTGCTGTGTGCAGTTTCCTAAAGATCCCCACCCCCCTTAGGATAAGCAAAATAGGGAATAACGTTGGTGTATATGTGTAACAAAGGGCTGGAGTGAGCTACCACATGTTCATTATAAGTGTTTGTCTTTACCTTGTATTTTTATGAAGAAATAGGGAGTTGCTATAGCTGGAATGGGACTTCAGTGGTGGAGAAATTAAAAGCATGAGGAGTCTCCAAAAATAAGAGACTCCAAGTATCAACATAACTAAGTTTTCCAAGTGAGAGCTAGGGAATCAGACCGAGAAAGGCCACAAGGTGTAACATTGACCTTAATACAAACAAGTAACTACGTGATGGGAATTGAATGAAGCCCCAGTTCCTGTTCTGCTGCTCTGCTGGTGGTGAGGGGCCTGGCTGGGAGCGATGGCACCTGCCTACTGCTTCTTCTGGAAATGAAACAGTGGGCTTGTATCAGCAACAAAAGCCTGCTTTTGTGATTGCCTGCAGCCTGAAATATAGTGCTCTGTACGGCTGTGTTTATGTAGGAGGAATCTATGCTGCGACTACTTCCCAATAAAGGTGAACTCCAAGCTGTTAAGGCAGGTGGTAATTCAGATTCTAAACACTAGGCTCATGTGTAATGTAAGCAAACGCTGACCTGTTAATATTGTTTCTGTTACGGCTGCCTTAAGGCTGTGATTAGCTTTCAAATCTCATGTCAGATCATTGCTGTACGCAGTGTTCTTATTTGTTCTTGTATTCAGGGTATGCGGTGGTTTGTGCGAGTCCGCGTGGGGTCATAAGGAGCACCTGGCCATCGTGTCAGTCACTTCACCAGTGGTGACCTGTCCACCATTTGCTTTAATGCAGCAGGGGACTCTGGTGTTGGAGTACAGCTAAAACCACACACAGTGCTAGATCTCCGTAGTATTTCTGTCCAATTCCAAGTCTACGTGAAGACTTTTTCGGCCTTTGGGCCTCCAGGTGTAGATGAGTGCTGTATGGATGTTACTTACAAAGTGGGGGGGCCGTGTGCTGTATGCAGCAGAAGGTGTTGCTCTGATGTGTGTGTTTGTGTAGTTGTTGGCTGCTTTACTACAGATCCTTTCTCATTTGCCACTCTGAAGTTAAGCTGTTTGAAACTGAAAATACAATAAATAAATAAAATGACTATGAAAGTGTAACTGAAGCCAGTATCTGGTTTTCCATATCTGTTTTCATTAAGTTTTGCATGGGCCTTTTTTCTAGTAAGCTTATCGTTGCCAATCATCTTAAATGTACTTGATGCTGTTGACAGAAGAGAATTTCTCAGGTATGACTTGTACAGGGAAGTGAGGAGCTCTCTTCTTTAATGTTGGCTTTAGCTTTTCCTTATTGATCGCTGCTAAATCTTTCTTTACTGTAAGGCTAACTCTATCTTGCAGTAACTTGCATTAGATTCTACTTTGTGACACGGTATCACCGCAGTATCTGTTTTGCTGATATTTTTGTCTTTTGAAAGTAGTAAGTATGGAGTGTGCTTGCAACTAATTTCTTCAGGTTTAGTCCTCCAATGCTATTGGTACATGAGTATTCATAAACTGCACGTGGATATTTTTATTTTTTAGGCAACTCTTGGGAACAACAAAGAAGGGAGATGATGCTGAGGGAATACTAAAATATTTATTCATTTGAAATCAGGACTTTGACCTTCTTTTTTTTTGTGTGTGTTCTTGAACAGGCTTCCTGTTTGGCACGTCTTTTGTAAAGACAGTCTTTTACCCACAGTG
>JAOWBP010053933.1:0-10395 GCA_028571105.1 Tragopan temminckii
TCATTCAAAAAAGTGACTGTGGGACAAGTGGCCTCAGAGGAAGTCTGTCACTGTTTCAGGAGTTCTTCAACAAACCATGTGCAATCAGGTTTTAAGGGTTATATTCCAAAAGCGTCAGAAAATTAACTGGACATCAGGTTTGTAAAAATCTAGCTGATGAGTTGCTGACCTGAGACAATCAAAATAGCTTTTAGAGCAATCTGGTTCCAAATTCTGAAAGTATAGCTGCTCACATGGAACAGTTTCTCACCTTAAGTTTACATAGTTCATTCACCTCTGATGGAATTATATAAACTTACACCAATTCTATCAGTTTCTTATTACAAAAGCAATACCGTCCGCTGTGTCTTGGCATCTGAAACTGCTACTGAGTACATTAGAAGGATGAGTGTGACTAAATGAAACAGTGGTAAGTACTGAAAATGCATTTTTGATAGTAGCTATTGCTGGAGCATTAACAACTGAATTTCTCTTGTCCCCCTCATGACAGCAAGTTACACAGCTCTAAGTTTCCTCGAATAAGATAATTCCATTTAGAAAAAAAATTAATTCCTTATCTTGATGAATAGAAGCAGCTTCTCATTTTGTGGCTATTATACAAATATCACAAAAACAGTTACAGAAGTAATGAGTGAGCTAACTTACTCCAAACTGAGGCTCAAATTATTTGAATAAATAAGTATGTTTTCAGTATTGCAGAAGTTGAAATTGCTACACAAGGTACAAGACCAGAAAACTAAATCCGAATGTCCTTCCCTACAGAGAGTGGTTTCCATGACAACCTCCAACATTTTATTATGGGATAGGTTAGCTGCATAACTGTTAAAAAGTTATGAGGTCTAATTTTTTCTAATGGAAAAGTCTCTTTACTCCTCTTCTTGTAAAATTGCTGAACCATTATTGAGTATATTTTCAGCAATAAGACCATTCTTGGACAGAGCCTTGACAATTTCAGCTTCAGAAAGTTGTGGAATAGAAACTATTACTCAGTCTTAGCTATAATAGGTATCATTATTCCATCCATGACTGCATCCCAACTGCCTTAACTGTGGTCAGTAGGATTTAAATCTTATTAGATCCTGCAAGAAGGGAGAAGTCAAAAGAGAAGGGGACCTAACAATTACTTTATATTACAAATCTACAGATGTGATGTGGTACTTACCTGCCACTGTAGTTGTAGGGAAATATGTTGATAATTTTTTTGAGTCGTATGTAATTAAATCAAAAATTTTAAGATTAAATGTCCCTTGTAACTCTTGAGGTCTCTACATCTCCATAAGACTAGTGAGAGACATTAGAAGAAATAACTTGAAACCAGATGTCTGGTATTAGTTCCGTGTTTATCAGGAAATAGTACATCCTCCAATGGCCATCTCTTGATGTTTCTTCCTAAAGGCACTATGAATTGTTTAGGTAAGTAAAATAGAGGACATGAAACTAAATGTTCCACACTTCAGCATAGTAAGCAAATCACCAACCTGTTATGCTATGAGGAGATTCAGAAGAAAGGAAAAAAATGTGGCTTGGTAGTCTTATTTCAGCAAAATGTTTTCAATGCATCAGAATCCCCTAAAATTGGTGGTTTGGTGGGAAGAGGTAGGGGTGCAAAAAATGATTATCATTTTGAAAACGTAAAATATTAATTCAGAGAGGAGTAAAAAGGAAATAAAATACTGAAGTCTTTTTGATAGTACAGTCTAGGTCACCAAGAAGGCTTGAAGGGGTATGTCCCCACCCCCTAATGACTTAATTCCTCAGAGCATTACAAAGGCAGATGAAGCAGTCCTGTTGACATCACTACAACTTATGGAATCATAGTATCATTAGGGTTGGAAAAAACCACTATGAACATATAGTCCAGCCATCCACCTGCAACCAGTATTGTCCACTAAACCATGTCCATAAGTACTGTATCTCCACATTTCTTGAACTCTTGGGATGGTGACTCTACCACTTCCCTGGGCAGCTTGTTCCAATGCACTTTTGCAGAGAAGTTTTTCCAAATACCCAACCTGAAATTCCCCTGGCACAACTTGATGCCATTCTGTCTCATCCTATCACCTTTACCTGGGAGAAGAGGCTGACCTCCACCTCGCCTCCTTTCTGAGAGTTATACAGAGCCTCCTCTTCTCCACATTTCCATAATCCACATCCACAATTCCAGTTTCCTCAGTCAATCCTCATAAGACTTGTGCTCCAGACCCTCCACCAGCTTTGTTTTAAATAGCCTTTTCACTGCTAAGACTCATTCTCTCCTCTGATTCTAGCTCTGTCACTCCCCTGAATCTAACTGTATATGGAGAATACATCTATTATGGCTTTCTCTGACACAGAGTTTATTGCTCAAAAAATAGGAACTTTTTCTCAGGAATAAATAACATGAATGAAATATCCCATCAGAGTGAGAAAGACAGCTCCATCACTCCTGAGCAGAAGCTGGCCAATGTCTCAAGGCTATCATCTAATACAGAATAAAATACAACTTGAGAATGCCAACCATATCCTGGTCTACATCAAAATAAATGTGGTCAACACGTCAAGGGAGGTGATTTTCCACCTATACTTCACTCTCAGGCCCCACCTGCTATGCTGTGCTCAGTTCTGAGGCCCTCAACATAAGAAAGATGTGGAGATGTTGGAACAGGTCTATGTCTACAAGAGAGCAACAAACGTGATAAGAGAGCTAGAATATCTCCTCAATGAGAAAGGTTGAGAAGGCTGGAGTTGCTCAGCCAGGAGAAGAGAAGGCTGCAGGGAGGACTTCTTGCAGCCTTTCAAAATAGAAAAGGGTCTTATAAAGACTTTTTAGCAGGGTGTGCAGTGACAGGACAAAGTATATTGGTTTAAAACTGGAAGATGTAAGGATTAGGTCAGCTATAAGGAATAAATTTCTCTTACAATGAGAGTGTTAAGATCCTGGAACAGGTTGTTCAAAGAAGTTGTGGATGCCTTACCCATAGAAGTGCTAAAAGTCAGGTTGAGTGGGGTTTGAGTGAGGTAGAAAATGTCCAAGCCCATCAGAGGCAGATTGAACAACATGGTATTTGAAGATCCCTTCCAAACCAAACCAATCTATGATTCTATCATTGCAAAACATTTCTGAAGCAAAGGAAATTCCAATTCTTTTCCAGTTAGAAATCAGGAAAAACACGTACAAAATTAACACTTTTTTATTTTTCAAATTAATCTTGCTTTCACTTTATGTGACAGAATTATTTAAGCCTGAACTGAATTATTCTATCCTACTTTTATTCTTCTCTTTACACCCTGTGCGTCACATTCTCATCCATCAGCAAGTAATTATCATTGCAGTAAGCCTCCGAGTTTGTCCCGAGATGCATTTGTTGAAACATCTTGCAATTTTACTCCAGTCCACCGATTTCTTTTCAAAATCAAACCGTGTGTTAAAATTCCTCTCTCTTTATGATCTGATCCCACTCCTGTCCCCATGTGCCCTCTACTTTCGTTGAGACAACTTTGTGCTCAGAATTATTTGATTTGGTTACTGACTGTTATGGAAACACTGAATCTTTGTGATTAATTGATCACACAATGTATCCCATGCTGGCAAGCATTTCTTTGTCACACAGAGCTGGGATTTCCGTTTTTATTGCTTCAAAAGATGATACATAAAACCAAGAATCCCAGTGACCCTGTTTAACATATCCATAGACTTTGTTTCAAATAATCTCTGCTCCACCTGCATATAAGTCACACATTGCAAAAAAATTCTTGCCAGTCTCAAGTGCTCTTCAGCCTCTCAATACTAAGTATTGTACTAGAACACAAAGCTACCAATGGTTTATAGAGCCCTGTGACAATAGTACAGCAATCCTACAACAAAGGAAGGGACTCTTCCAAAAGATGTGGTGCCTGAAGCATTCAGCAGCTTGCCTCTGTTAAACCATTTGTGGTTGGAGCTCTTGGCCCAAAAAATCTGGCATGACACTGTGTGTGCCGGCATCATGCCATCCAAGCAGATGGGCATAACTATAAGCAGCCAGGAGACCATATATGAACATCAAATGTGTTTTCTAAAAGTGTAGTTTATAGCCAAGAATATTTCAATTGTTTGCTGTTTTGTCAGCATGGTCAAGGAGAAAAGATAGCCAGGGGAATCAAGGACTCAAAGCAGCCCTCAAAAAGTCACTCATTTTTTAATTGACAAAACTCATAGGATGTCCTTGACTACAGCTCAAAGTACTTGCAAAGATTTTTCTCCCCCAGCCAACTTGTGCTTGGATACAAAATCTGAGTACAGGAAGTCGTTTGGGATTGCCACTGTAAGCAAACTTTTTTGCTAGCTTCTCCTAAATTGCAGTAAGACACTCATAAAGGTCAAATAACCTAAACATGGAGGTAGGAGACTTCCACTTCACCCAAGGCTGATGAAGGTAGCTGACCTTATGTGAAGGGACAGGACACTGCACAGGGCATTGTGCAGGCTGGCACCTCCAGTATGACCAGGAGCAATGGAGGCTCCATGCAGGGGGCAGCAGGGCCTAGCAGCCAGCGTCCATCTCACCACCCTTCAGCCATCCAGGAAGCTGAACAGATTGCAAGTCTAAGGCAATGTGGCAGGTCTGAGGTAAAGCTGGGATGTATGCCCATTCCTTCAGGGCCATGATCATTCTATGTTCTCCCTCCACCTTGCCACAACTTGGAACACAACTGTTACTAGAAAAACTAAAATGAGCTTGCTTAGTCTTTGCTGTCATTAATAGAACTGTGTTAACAGAGTTTTGTGCAAAAATCAGTAGTAGCATAAATTAATATTGGTTTAAAATAGTTGGTATTCAGCTGATGTCCAGCCTGGCCTTGGTCCGTCCTCATCCCCAGGAATCTTGTCTGGCCATCCTGTGTCCAACTGTGGTCCCCCTCATGAGGCCTGATGCTGACTCCCACCATGGGCTGGCCTTGCCTTGAACTGTCCCCATCAGCTACGGGGACAATAAGTCAAGCATCTTTATCACTAGCTCTAGCTAAGACAAAACCAACAGCACAAGATCAAGGCTTTGAGAGGAAAACTGTATTCTCTTTTGTGGCTTCATAAGAGAACCCTGGAATTTCCTGCACATCCAGCTGTCTTTATTTTTAACATCTTGTTATATTAGTAAACCACAGTTTTATGGCAAATGGTTGTTACCCCATTAGAGTTGTAACAACCCAGAGTAGAGCTCTGTTTCTCTCACATGGGGAAGACCTTGATTCAGGGAGGAAAACAAACAAAATAAGAGAAACACACACACAAAAAAAACCCTTATGGTTCAAGCATCATATTAAACTCAACATGATAAATCATGCTTTCATATACTTAAGAGGTCTGCTGAGTCAGGGCTTGAATGTGTATGATCAGTATCATTGTTCACAGGAGTATTGTAAAGATATAAAGACTGGGCTGTAACTGAATGGCAAAAAGAAGAAAAGAGGCATGAAATAGGTGGCTATTTTCTTTCATTGATGACACGTGCTTGTTTAAGCTGGAATGTAGCAGAAAATCCTCTGAGGTGGAATGTGCATTGTGCACTCATGCCTGAAATCATCATTTTGTGTTGTTTTAGGTAATATATAGCTATGCCAACGGCCGTTATTGTTCTTTTAATTCTGCTTTGCCCATTCCATGGCTCCTGGTATGACATGTGAATTGCTCTCAGAATGCTATTACTTTGGGTATGTGTGGAAAGAGGAAAGTTAAAAACTACCAAGTTGCTAGTATTTCCTTTCTTTGACAATTAAAAATAGAATATGGGTTAAACACCAATGAATACACCTGGGTTTACACAAACTATTTTGTCCTCGTTACAGGAGAGATGTGCACGTGTTGGAACACATCCAGAGGAGGGCCACAAAAGTGCTCCGAGAGATGGAGCACCTACCCTATGAGGACAGGATGAGAGAGCTGGGGCTGTTCAGCCTGGAGAAGAGAAGGCTCCAGAGAGACCTGAGAGCGGCCTTCCAGTGTCTAAAGGGGGGCTGTAAGAAAGGAGAGAAATCCTGTAGCAGGGTCTGTGGTGATAGGACAAGGGGAAATGGTTTCAGACTAAAAGAGGGGAGATTTAGATTGAATATAAGAAGGTTTTTACAATAAAGGTGGTGAGGCACTGGCACAGGTTGCCCAGAGATGGTGGGTGCCCCATCACTGGAGACACTCAATATTAGGCTGGGCAGGACTCTGAGCAACCTGATCTCACTGTAGGTGTCCCTGCTCTTTGCAGAGAGGTTGGGCCAGATTACCCTACTTGATCTCTTTCAACTCAAACAATTCCATGATTGTATGATTCTATTACTTCTGTACCTTACCTGTTGGAGGACTAAAATAATTCAAAAATCACACACAAGACAATCTCCTTAAGATTTTAATCATGTTTCCGTATTTTCTCTCCCTCTGAAATTTTCCATCTGTCAGTAAACAGATTTGTCATTAGCTCAGTAAATAATATGTTCTGAATGCTATCCGTTTATAAATTTTAAATTTTCTATAGTTCTGTAAGAGTAAACCCCATACTCCCAAAGGGCATGATTTGTTTGAAGAAATTACATTCTGTTATTTTTATCACAAATAAATTCTACCATCAATGTCAATCTTGTTATTAATGATATTATAAATATCATTAAGAAGAAAAGCTGTAGAACTACAGCTGATTATTTATAATGAAACCATATTGCCATTCAATAATCATTCTGTTCTGAAGGAAATAACACATCCATCAGAAATTCAAAAATCCAAACACAATCTTTTTTCATAGCATGATTAAGCTATCAGTTTCATCAAGAAATGTCTAATGATAAATATCGAATGTCTAAGCAGCAGCCTGGGGACATCAATTTTTGTTTAAAAAATTTGCTGAGAGTAACAAGGAAAATACAGAATTGTGAAGTTCATCTCCATGTCCCAGAATGAATGAAATTCCCAAGCCATTCTGGACACCTCCTTACCTAAACTTCTGCTCAATCTGTATATGAAGACCTCCACAGATGGCAATGTAGCTACACCCATCTCCTCTGTCAGTTGGCATCTAATGACATTTTTTCATGCATGCAAATAAATGTTCTAACCTGAGAAAAGAAAGTTACATTGGGTATTGTGTTGACTGTTGATTACATAAAACTGTGAAATGAGTTAATCGTTTGTGGTGAAATAACTGAGAAAGATGAACAGTCTTGCTTCGACTGCTCTGAATGAGTTTTGTGTTTGCTACATCACTCTACAGAATTCCAGCACCTCATTCTTTATCCTACCACAAATCTTCCTGAGTCTACATCTTACACTAGGATTTTTAGATGTGGATACAGAGGCTGTTTCAGGAAATATTTTCAAACTTGTTCAATTATTCTGAATTTTCTTAAAGTTAGATATTTTATTAACAATTAGAGCATACCTGACCCAATATAAAGAACAGGAGAATCTCCAGCCACTTAGAACAAATTTAGAGCCATTGTCTTGAACTTAAAAATACATTTTGCTCCAAGCTTCAGTTATCTATTTTTAAATGGACTGAAGAGCTGCCCAAACTAACAAGGTGATGAAGGAGAGATAATAAGGACACATCAATTCAGATCAATTCACCTGCTTTTTGTGGTTGCATTTCTCCTGCAATTGGCTTAATTAAGAGCCTTTCTTGTTGTCTATTAGTTGGGGTTTTTATATTTCTCTTCACTTTATGTCTCCTGATCATAGCTGGTTATGCATAGGCAGAAAGGTCAAACTACAAGTACACTTGCTTTCCAGTCATCACTGTTTTCTAATTCCACATGTATCCAAGCTTCACTTGATGCTAAGTGGCTTGTTCTGTTAAGTCCTACAAGGTGCTACAAAGATAAGCTCCAGATAAGTTTCCAGTTCCGGGCACTGACAGTAAAAGTCTTACACAAAGTCTTTGAAGTTGGAAGACTTTTCCAGAATAGTTCTGTTGGCTTTCTGCCTCTCATGATAGAGGTGATTAAGAACATTACTAAGTAATATAATATATAACTTGTTTTGAAAGTCTCAGCTAAATCTTTATGACCTTACTTGCTTTCAGCAAAAGTAATTACTAATGAGAACGCACTAATCAGTAAATCAGTGAAGAGAAGTGATGATGGAAGAAAATAAAAGTAGATACTGTTTGTTTATTTACTGCTTTAATCACATAAATTTTGCGTGATGTCTTAGAGACCTCTGTAAAGACAGTTACTAGCCTAAAAAAAAAAAAAAGAGATGCACAAAAACATCTTCCTAAATCTAGGGATTAATTGGAAATACCATAAAACAACAATAAAAACAAACAAACAAACAAAAACAACTAGATGAAATAGAGCATAAATAGGGAAAGTGAAAAGCCAGTTTGATGTACACAAGTCCATGCAACCAGTTAGGATGCATCCAAGGGAGTTGAAAGATGTGTCATTGTGGGGTCATCCTGCATCAGCTTTTAAACTCCATGTCGATCAGGGGAGGTTTCTGAGGGCTGCAGAAAAGCCAAATGCTGTACTCATCTTCAGAGCAAGAAGGGGGGATCCAGGAGACTACAGGATGATCAGTCTCATCTCAGTCCCTAAGAAGGTGATGGAACAAATCCAGGACAGACAAGGAAAAACGTTCACACACCAAACTGCAAGCAGTCCAGAATTACTTTCTAATGCAGCTGACAGAGAGCCCAACCAGAGGAGAAGTGTTGCTGAACTCATTGCTCACTAGTGCAGAAGGACTTACTGGAGAGGTGAAGACTGGAGGCTGCAGTGATCATGTTCTGGTAGAATTCTCAATTTTGAGGGGTACAGGGCAGATAAAAAGTAACATCAAGACAACAAACATCAGAAAAGCAGATTTTTGGAAGTAAGTCAGGGGAAGAAGAGGATCAAGAAGAAAAAAAAAAAAAACGTATGCAGTGGAGGCAGGGATACACAGCCTAGGAAGATGATATGGACTGGGAGTGAAGGGAGGGGAACGGGAATGCCAAAATACAGCTGTAGCTGAACTAGCAAGAGAATTAAAAAATAACAAGGCTTTCTTCAAGTACATAGGATAAAAAGAAACTGCCCTCACCCTGATGAGTAAAACCTCAGTTTTCATTGGCAACTGCTCTAACCACTGGACAGAATCCAAAGGCAGAGACTGGGAAAATGAAGTACCACCCAATGTAGGAGATCAGCTGTGAGACCATCTATGGAACTTGTAGTTCATGGGAACTGGTGAGATGCTTCTAAGAGTCCAGAGAGAAATAGCAGCTAAAGATGATAAATATCCATTATATCTTGAAAGTCATGGTGGGTCAGTGAAGTTCCCTATGATTGCAAGAGGGGAAAAAAAATGTTTTTTCTTATTTCTTATTTTTAAAGAGAAAAAAGAAGACCCATTATAGGGAATTGTAGGCAGTCAGTCTTGTCCCTGTACCCCCGAAAGACCATGGACGAGATCCTCCTGGAAACTGTGCTAAGGCACTTGAAAAACAAAGAGGTAACCAGTGACACCTGGCATGGTTTCACTGAGGACAAATTGTCGGGTGGTCCTTTACAATGACATTACAACGTAAGGGGATAAGGAAAGAGCAACTGATGCCATCTATTTGGACATGTATAAAGCATTTGATATTAAGGCTCCAGGAGAAAAAGAGAATCTACCTCCTGTGGAAGAAGGGACAGGCAACTCAGAGAGAGTACAAAGAAGTTATTAGGGTATGCAGGGAGAAAATTAGAAAGGCAAAAGCCTAGCTTGAACTCAACTTGGCCAGTAGGGCAAAAGGGAACAAGAAACAATTTTACAAATATATTGACAGTAAGAGGAGGACCAAGGAGAATCTCCATTCCTTACTGTATGCAGCTGTGAACGTGACCAATGAGGATAATGAAAAGGCAGAAGTTCTCAATGCCTCCTTTACATCTGTCTTTAAATGTCAGACTAATATACTCTACTCTCTGACCTGGAAGTCTCGGATGGGGAACAGAAAAAAACCCCCACAAGTCAGGAGAAAACAGTCAGAGACCTACTATTCCACCTGGACCAACACAAGTCCATGGGGCCAGACAAGATCCATCTGAGAGTGCTGAGGGAACAGGTGAGGTGACAGCCAAGCAACTTTCCATCATCTATCAGTGTTCCTGGCCAACTGGAGAGCTCCCAGAAGACTGGAGACTTGCCAGTGTGACTCCCATCTACAAGAAGGGTCATAAGGAGGATCCGGGGAACTACAGACCTGAGAGCCTGACCTCAGTGCCAGGGAAGGTTATGGAGCTGATTATCTAGAGTGAGATCACACAGCATGTGCAGGACAACCGGGGAATCAGGCCTAGCCAGCATGGATTTGTGAAAGGCAGGTCCTGCTTCACCAGTGTGATCTCCTTCTGTGATCTAGTGACTCGCATGGTGGATGAAGGAAAGGCTATTGATGTGGTCTACCTTGACTTCAGCAAAGACTT
>JAOWBP010053935.1:0-10393 GCA_028571105.1 Tragopan temminckii
GGTCGATGATGAGAAGGATCGTTAATGATGATGATGGAAATTAGACCATGGAACCAAGCCAAACACGAGATTCCAACTAGAAGACAAAATACGTGATCGTTCCCGTGAGATTCACTTTGTGAGTGAGTCAGTCAGGGCCACCGAAAAAAAAACAATTTCGCAATTAACGAAGAAGTGAAAATGGAGAAAAAAAATTTCTAGTTTTTTAGGGTTGATTGTTCAGGTAAATTCATTGTGTGTGTGAGAAAGAATTGTGTCGGCGTTTTTTGTTTGGTGGGGCAATTTAATTTAACTTGTTGTTGACAACCTTTTTTGAACTGATTTTTTTTCGCTAGGACCTCAAAAAAAAGATTCA
The DNA here is from genome assembly GCA_028571105.1 of Tragopan temminckii. Lineage (NCBI taxonomy): Eukaryota > Metazoa > Chordata > Aves > Galliformes > Phasianidae > Tragopan > Tragopan temminckii. Next base: position 356 of record JAOWBP010053935.1, read on the forward strand.
ATTAAGAATTTCTTTTTAGAATTAAGTAATAGCGAGCCATAGATACGGAGAGAGAGAAAGACATTTTTGATAAATTGCTCTCGATCAAGAAAAAAACTTTCAATTGAACTAATATATTTTGTAATTATTTTACAAATGGATTCTCAAAAAAAAAAGTTTTCTAGAAAAAAAACCTTTTAACTTGTTAATTTGTTCTGGTTGTTCTTTTAACTGTGAAAGGTCAAAAAATGGTAAAATTTACATTTTTTAAAAAAATTCTAAGATAATTACATAATTTATTCAATTAGAATTTAATGGATTTTGATGATTCAAACGGATGTTAGGATCTTGGATTCTGGTGTTTTTTTGAAGATTCAAGGTTGTTTTAGAATTTGTCATGGATTCTTGGTTGTTCTTTAACTGTGAATTAAATCTGGTTTCAATCTAACTCAGCTTCAAATGTTTGTTCAATTGTGTCTGATCGGATCCAGATTTTGTTTTTGTTTGTTTGTTTAAGTTGTTTGGAAAAAATAGACACACACAAAATTGCTGTTACGAAATATGAAACAAAAAAATACACGAAAACTTTTGCAAAAAAAAAAGTTTTTTTTTGTTCCAGTGTCAAGAAAAATAAAGGTTTTTTTCTTTTATTTCGCTATTTTGGCGAATTTTGGTGACATAGTCCGCTCCAAAACCACCTGCCTCCTGCATCTTTGTTCACCTTTGTTCAGGTTTTTAAGGGGAAGGTTTCATTCTCTAACTTACCCTCACTCAACTTCATGTTGACTTGAGTTTCATTTTTTTTTCTTTTTTTAGTTGGTTCGTTTTGTTTCATACAACTTAATCCTTGAGAGATTGGTGAAGACTGAGAGAGACAAAATGTCGGTTGGCTGGTTGGCTAGGCAACCTAAAACTTCTTATTGTGTCGTCTGAATTTCAGAAGTGCAATCAACGAATTCTTTCAACGAGGAAAAAACAAACACACATAGAAGAAAAAACAAACCTACAAGAATATTCTTGCGTTAATTCTTTCCAAAAAAAGTGTTAATTAGAAAGCTACTGTGTTTGTGTATGCGCCAATGTTTGCGTTTGAGTTGATCCAATAAGTAAATGAATGAATAAATACGCTTGCTATATAAAAGAATCTTCTTTAGGTGACAAAAAGAAGAAGAAGAAGAATGGTTGCTTAATTATCAAATTCTTCTTTTTTTTTGTTTTAGAGCTCAACGGGTATTATAGATTTTTGGATGATCAAGCCACAATGTGTTAATAACCAAACATTCTTTTGATATTGGTCGTTTTTTCCAAAGAGATTTCTGTTTCCAACAGAATCGGTTTATAAAAGAATTCTTATTCTTGTTCAATTAATTAATTAATTTCATTTATTCATTGAATCTTTTTTTTTTGATTTTGTTTATTTATTATTTTGGTGCCACTTGACTACTAAACTATATAAAGTTTGCTTAGATTTTTCTATTAGAAATTTCTTATTTTTTTGTGTATAACTTTTAAATATACAGAATCTCTGGGTTTGGCCATACAATTCTTCAATGATTGATTCATGGATTCTTGTTGGTTTGGTTGCATGGTCTGTCTGTGTGTGTGTGTGATCCGAATCACAAAATCGTTTCTACCATTCTCTATTTTATTTCGATTGCTCTTTTGTTTTTCTTTCTCAATCAACTCTGCTGTTGTTGTTGTTTTTTGATTACTCTCATTCGAGAAAGAGAGAAAGTTTTGGATCAGAAAATAAGAAAACCAGATAGAGAAATCAAAATCGATTGGATTCTTGATTTGGTTTCTGTTATCTTCTGTCTGTTTTCTTTTCAGCCACACAACATCTAAAATGTTTGTGGTGTGTGTTTATATGTTGAGTGTTTATTATTAATTAATTTGCTTTTTTGGTGTAATTTTAACCTCGAAAACAATCCAGAAAAAACAGATCCGTGATTGTGTTATCAAATAATCAAATAAATCAATCAAAATTTTGATATAATCCATTTTTAACCATAGAAACGGTTGTTTGATTACTCTGTTTTCTGTGATTTTAATTTAAGTTTCAAGTTTTTTGAATAAGTTTTCTTAAGTTTTTTCCTTAAATCTTTTATTATAAATTTTTGACCCGTAAAATTCTATCTCTATTTTTTTTTATTATTTCTATTGAGTCAAGAATGAGAAAAAATAATTGAATGCTTGAGAGAATTAATTTTGTAATAGGCCGAGTGTATTCAATGCAAATGTTTCTTCTTCTAGTTTTTTTTTGATTGATTCATTTGTTTGTGAGAAACAATTTGATTTGAATTTGAATTTTTCAATTTGAATACCCATCATGCTCACATCTCTAAATGTGGATTTAATTCTTTTTTTTTGTTCACAATTGTTTGGTTTTTTTTAAATAAACCACAAGCATATTATTTTTTTGTTTGCCTGTCCACGCCCAATTTCGTTGTTCGACCAAAACACTAGATTCGTAAATTCTATCCAAAATTATATGATTTAGAGAAATAGATTTAGATTTAATCGCTTTCGTGGTTGGTTTCGTTCGTACAATGATGTGTCCTGATGGATTGCCATCATGCAGAAATGTCAAATGATTACCACACCAAGATGGTTTTTAACCTTGCCAAATAACATAAAACACCAAAAAATCTTGTCAAATATTAAAAAACACACATAATAATTAGTTATGATTAGACATTTAAAAATATGAATCATTGGGCTGGTTAAATTTGATTTGATTGATTGGTTAACTATGAATGATTGGTGGTTGTTGGTGGTGGTTGATTAGAGTTGATTGATGTCCAAAAACCACCACCAAACAACAATAATAATCAATCTATTTGGCAATGGTTGAATTAAATGTTGTCAACCATTTAATTTCATCATAAAAATCTTGTATCCTGAATTGGGAATTCATCACAAATGATCCAGATCTGTTGTTTGTTTAATGTTTGTCTTGTCTCTTATTATTTTTAGTTGTTCTTGTTATGTTTTCAAGCTTGACACTTTTTGTTCTTTTTTTGTTCATGTCTTCTTGTTGTTAACAATTGAACAACATTTTGTGTTTTGCGGTCTTGTGTTGTGCTGGTGGCGGTTGTGGTTTTCGTTTTGTTTAATATGTCTGCAGACACTTTATTATTATGTAATAATAATGTGATTATATTATTATCATTATGTAATAACAGTGTAATTGTGTTTATAATGAATTGAATGTGAAACAATAATACAGAAAAAAACTGGTGAAAATGTCTTGTCTTCTGGACCGGTTCTATCTTGTTTTTGTTCTTCTTGTTCTTGTTCTTTTGTCCTTTTTTTCAGACCAATTCAGTCATTTGATGATGATGATGATTGAGGTTAATGAAAATCATTTATGAAAAGCCTCCTCCTACGATTTGCTGCCGTATTTTTTTGCTGTTTGAAAACTAAAAGCGGCACCTAGCGAAACTATTAGTTTCGTTTTTGAAGTTTCTTTTTATGATGACATCTTTCATTTATTTGTCTTTGGTTGATTTGAAGTGTATTGAGGTTTTTTTGGTGGATCCGGGAAAAGTGTATTTCTTCTTGTTTTCTTTCATTGACGATTCCGTTTATGTTTCGTCTTCGTATTTGGACATTTCACAAAAAAAATTATTGTGTTTGTACAGACACCCCAAACACACACACACAAATTGTTTACTTGGACCTGAAAGGTTGATTCATAATTTAATTCATTGTTTGTTAGACAACCAAATAGAAATATGAACAAATACCACACAAACACGACGTCCAATGAAAAAAAGCGACAAGCATAACTAATAATAAATAACAGCTTGTCTGTATCCAATTTAACCACCAAATAACAACATAAATGAATGATTTTGTTGTTGGATATATCCAAGAATAATGAATATAAGATTGTTAAGTGATACAAACCCTGTGTGTCTGTTTGGACTAACCGACAAAAAAACAAATATGATAGATTTCTCAAGAAGATATATCCAGAATAAAAATTTGCCACCACCACCAAGATACAAAAATATTACATGTGTGTCTAAATAATAAATAAATAACTAAATTAATATTAATCTTTTGTGTGGACAGTGTCCAGTTTGTTGTTTTGTGTGTGTGTGGTTTGTTGGCCGAACAGAAATCATCATCGTGTATATAATAATCGTCATCGCCATCGTAATGGTTTGTCATTGAACATTGCTTATCACGCAAACCTTAAAGCTAACTAACTTTTGTATGTATATTTGCTACAGTGTATCAAATAATACACACACACACTAGCCATTGTATTTCTTTTGTATCGTTTTATTATCCTTCAAAAAAACAACTCTATTCTCTCTGATGTTGAAATCGATACTATCGATTATTATTGATGGTAATGGTGATCCCAAGAGAAATCTCATTCAAATATATCTATCTCTCTCCCTCTCTCACATGAAATCAGTCCATTATCATCATCCATGTCCATGGTTGATGATTATCTTCTTGATGGCCATTTAGTATCTGTTTGTTTATGATGATTGGTTATTTATTTCTATTATTCTTGATTCAAATGATCAACGAATTGTACAAATAATCATCATCATCGTCATCATCCTTTTTGATGATGATGATCAAAATAGAAGAATCCTTAATCGAAAAACAAGAAGAAAACCTTCACAACTGAACAAAAAATGATGCTAGAGTAAGAAATTTAATTACGTTATACCGCTTTTTTTCTTTATATAGATGTTTTTTTATATTGACTGTTGATTTGATTTTTTTCTTATTTTGAGGCTATTTTTTTGTTGCAGTGAGTTTCATTGGAATTCCGAATTTGCGGGACGAATTTTGATTATGATTTTTTTCTTCTATTTTTGGATGTTGATGATCATTTTTTGTTTGTGTTTGTGTCGAGCTATATTTTCAACTGAATCATCATTTGTGATAGCAAGTTTTCTTTTTACAATCATTCGCAAATAGTTCCACCAATCATCATTCACATTGAATAGAGTTTTAGTTAACATTATCATTCCATTCCATGCATTCATTCACATTCACAAAATATATTCAACTTGATAACCTAAAAGAGAAGTCATTTACTAAAAAAAAGAAGAACAAAATGACTACTGGCTATTGACCATTTCTCTATATCCAATAATCATCATTTCTAATTCTACTAAGCAAAAAAAATGTTTATATACAAAGTAAAAAATAAGAAAAATCTTATATAAACTTTTACTCAAGCTTGTTTATTAGATTAGAGATGAGAAGAGGAAAAAACGCATTCCAGGTACTGTTCAATCTTTGCTTCATGGAACAAGAAAAAAATTTTCTTGGTTTGAATTTTAAATTTCCTGTAAAGTTAAGATCAACTGCGAGTATGTGTGTGGGTGACCAATGGTCACTGGTTCAGATTATTTTTTTTTTGCCAAAGAATTTTATATAAACAGAATTTGCCCACAAGCCACTCAGCCAATTTCAAATTGTTTTCTTTTTTTTATTGTTTGGCTCTTATTCTTCAATGTTCAGTGATCCAAACAAACAGGAAGAAAATCTGACCAAAGAAAAAAAATTCATTGAAGAATCGTATGCCTAGAAGCCTTTTTTCTATGTGTGTGTGTGTTTTGAATCCATTTAGTTTCGGATTCATTTTTATTCAATGTTCTTTTTTTAGGAAGAAAATTCATGAACACACACAAAAAAATTTAGACAATTAGATTTGTTGGCAATGATGGTGATGGTTCACTATATGAATGGTCATTTTGTTGTTGATTATTATAATTTGATTTTTGTATAGATTTCTTCTTAATAATAGCTGAATGGAAAAAATATTCGATGATGATGTTTAGGCAGGTAAAGAACAACCAAGTTTTTGTGTGTGTGTTGGATTTTGTTGCGTAATTTTCTCTTCAACGATAGAGAAAAAAAACGTAATCAAGCGTTCAATGTTCACGATCTTTCAAGAAAAAAATGAGGATCTTGTGTACAATACTCGCTCTAGCTTTTTTTGTGTAAAGTTGATGGTTCTTGGATTTAACAGAGGATCATCATCACAGGATTCATTCCATTCATTTTTCATTTCGATCAATGAACTGACAAACGACAACACAAAAAAGAAAAGAAATAACATATAATTTGAATCGTGTGTGTGTGTTATTCTGGGAGAATAATCATAAAAAAGATGATAATCTCAGTTATCATCGATGATGATGATCGATGGTTAATTTTGGTTTTTTGTTGTTGTTGATGATAGAAAAAATCAGAATTAAATCAAAATGATTAATAATAATTATACTGATCATAAAGTTACGGTGACCTTTGTCACAATCTTGCATTTTTTTTGATTGACCATAGTTATAATTATTATCCTATGACCTTTATCACATTTTGTTTGTGTGTGCTATCCGGTATGGGTTCCAGTCAACTGGTTTCTGTTCAATGTGAGCGTATGCATGGAAACACGTGCCCATGCACACGTACTAGGTTTATAGACAGATGGTCCTGTTAGTTTGCATTGATTGTCCGTTTGCTAATTCACTCAACCGGTACCTACATACGTACATGCTTGTCTGTTCATACAAGCTTCTCTCTCTCACTCACTCACCTTGACGTACGTTCGTACGTAAGAAATTACCTAGCAGATGGCTTCATTCAAACATTTCAGCATTAAATATTGCCCTTGTTGTTGTACTTTCTTAATGTTTCTTTTGGTTTGGTAGTTTGTGTTGCGTCTGTTCATGTCCTTGTGTTTGTTGGCTGGCTTGCTGACTTGGTTGGTTGGTTTTTTATGCAACTTGAACATACACACACACACACTTGGTACCAGCTGTTCAATAATAAAATAAGAGAAGAAATGTGCCAAAAAAAGACACCAGAGACCATACTACAACCACGAACCAATTGGATCGGATGCCAATACAAAAAACATAGACAGACAGAAATAAAAATAGTGAAGACACGCGTCTTATAGCTGGTCTGGTTGTTGGCATGTTGGCCTTGGACCATGGCCATGTCAAATAGCAATTATTTCGTTTTTTTCTGTGTCTACCATGTTCCAACACTAAGCAAACAACTGAAACTTTTCTTCTCCCACTCTCACCTATTAATCGATTTTGGGTTGGTGATCTTTTTAGAAATGGACGTTCCAAACAAAGTATGCTGGAACACTGTTATAGTAATGGACCTAACATACAACAACCCCCCGGTTCCAAACAACATCTGGTTTATATTCATTTGTGTTTAGTAGTTGTTGTTGTTTGACTATTCTGTTTGTTTTTGCTATTTTTATGGATCATAATTATTTATTCTAGAGAATGCTATATCATTCTCTATTATGCAATATGTTGTGCAATGCCAATTTGTTGGTTGTTTTTCTGGTATAGAATCCTTGGAATATCTAGAATACTTAACGCCCGGTATATCATTTATATAGCACTACAGGAAGAGAAACATTTTAATAAGGTTCCTAAGAATAGTAGTTTATCATATGTAAATTATTTGTCGTTCTGGGGTTGTTGAGGTCGCTATGAATGTTGTTGTTGTTTTTGGAGAAGATGTCTGAGATTCTTATGGTTTGTTTCAGAATGTGATGTCTTTCTTTCTTTTTTCCTCTATGGCCAAACTTAATGAACTAGAAACAAGCAAAGGACTCAAAAAGAAATAGAGAAAGAAAGAGCCAGAATTCCGCAATTCTGGAACTATTTGATTTTTGTTTTGTTTTATTCTATGCTTATTATTCTTGTTGTCGCTTGGTTGTGTGTATGAGTTGATGATGAGAGCGAGCGAAAGCGAGCGAAAGCTATCAGAATCAGGAATAAAAACAAACAAAAGGATTATATAATACCTGCAGATCACATATATGTGAAAATGTGATGCTAGAATCGTGTGTCTCTGTGAGTGTGTGCCATATAGTTTCTATAAGCTGGAAAAGGCCCTTTCACAATTCGTTTGTTATATGTTTTTTTCGGAAAAGAATTTTCGTTTCGTTCGTCGAGAGAGAATTTTTTGGCAGAATGAGTGATCGACGTGAATTATATTTATTTTATTTTATTTTTATTTTATTTTTTGGGTTCTTCTCGAGTTTTTCGGTTCGTTCGTTGTGTTTTTGGTGCACGAAAAACAAGAGCAAGAGTTGTTTTTTGGTTGTTGTTTTTAGTTGTATGGTGATTAAAAATTGATTATTCAATTAAATTTCTTGTCGTTGGTTCCGTTCCTTCTCGTAGTTGCCTTCAAGTTTGGCTTGGTGTTGAGAGAGAAGATGGACAAATATTTTTGTTCTCGAATACTTGTCTGCGTTTTCTCTCTATCTCAGCTTGTGTGTGTGTATGTGTTTATTATTTTATATTTTATTTATTTATTACTATTTTTTATTATATGAAGAGTATTTTTTTTCTTTAGGATTCTTGAGCTGGATTCTGGATTCTTGTGTTTTCGTTGTTTGTTGCATGTTATTTTCCGTTGAATTTTGTATTTTAATCTCTAAAAGAAAAAAGTAAGAATTAGATGGATTCTATAAGAAATGATTCTTCTTCCAAGTATCTGGAGGATGTTCTCTTAAAAAAAGATACCGAATCATCTCTTGGATTCTTTTTGTGTTTCTACATTGCACACACACAGAGAGAGAAAAAATCTGCACTTTATGATTTGCATTATTTATGTTTAATTATTACGTATGATGATTATAAACCCATCCAAAAATAAGCTTTTTTCTTCTTTTTTTTTGAAATGAGCTAGGGTAATTTCAGAATTTGTTCTTGTGTGTATTTTTTACAAATATATTCTGCATGTTTTCAGTTTGTGGTTTCAAATCCAAGGTACAGAAACTTTTTTGTACCTAAAAAACCCCCTGAATTCCTCCTATTTTTTCCTCCTTCTTTTCCTCCTCATCCTCCTCCGGAAGAATGGGCAATATTTTCATTTATATAAATGTGAACCATAATAATAAAGTAATTTTGGTTTTTTATATATAAAAAAAATATTATGTAATAATAATCAGAATTAATTATTAATTAAGAACATACGCACCATTATTATTTGTTGGGTTGTAAGATGATGGCGAGAATGGTGGAGAATGGTGGTTGCTTGTTCTTCTTCTATCCTGGATCCTTGAAATGAAACTTTTCTTCTTTTTTTCCTGGCTCCCCTCCTTCTCTTCATCATCATTTTCATTTGTTCTTGTTAGTTTTTTGTTTCGCTCTGTATGTGTGTTTTATAAGATGTTATATTTACCGTTATATAAAAAATAAATAAGTATAAAACACACACACACAAAGATTTTTTATGACTTGAGAGAATCCTGAGACTTGGTTCCAGATCTATTTTTTTGTGTTATAACCCAAGCTATTTACCGTTAGGGATTCTTTCTCTTGTTGTTGTTTTTTGGATTGTGTGTAAAATAATGGTTAATGATATAATAATAATCATCATCATCATCATCAAAAAAAGATCATCATTATCTTCAGCCATTTTTTCTCCTGAACAATGGTAAAACAATCCTATGGTTGAGAGAGATATATAAACACTCACATTTCACATCCAATGATTTTTTATTATTATGATGATCGTTCGTCGTTCGTTGGTTGTTGGAGAGAATTTTGTTTTGCACACCTTCGGGACCAATGATTATTATGAGGAAATGAACAACATTCTACCCAGAAATAAAATCGTTTGTTGGACACAAGATTACCGGAGAATTTTTTTCGGTTGTTGTTGTTGATTTTTTTATATATTTCTCTATTGGAAACCGCATAGAATATCCAAGTTGTTGTTTTATTATTCATTATCCGAAAAAACGATCTAAAATAAAAATAAATTGCCTTGAAGATTCTTGTTTTTATTTTCAAATAAAAAAGGGTTAATATTGTTGATGTTTATTTTTGTGTTTCTGGTTTTCAAATGTAATTTATGAGAGAAAAAAATAGCAAATAACCGTTTGGCTTGTCGGCAAATTTTAACCCTTTCAGCCGCGATTTTTGCGGCCAATGAGTCTGGTACCATTCGAAAGATCACCTCTGAAATAGTCAAAATCCGTAAAAAAATTTTTGTAAAGTGACCTGGGTCATGGGGCAAATTGACCCCAAAGTTAGAATT
>JAOWBP010053937.1:0-10392 GCA_028571105.1 Tragopan temminckii
GCCCACTGATCTGACTTATCCTAGACCTATTTAGAACCTACCAAAGTCAGGAGGAGGGCTGTTCTATACCCCAGTCCACCTTGAAATCTTCTAAAACTTATCCATCAGTGCTTCCAAGGCCCACATGCAAAAAAAGTCTGCAAAAAGTCAACATTGCTGAAATAATCCACTTTAATTTTGGCACTCTACCCCATGCAAGTGTTTTTTTTTTTTTTTTTTTTTTGTTTTGTTTTTGTTTTTGTTTTTTGGTTTTTTTTGCTAACCAGCACAGAGCCTTTGGAAGAAAGGCATACAACACATTTCCTATCAGGTCAGCCTTCATAACAAGATCAAAAGCTATCTATCACCATGCTAAGAATCTGGAGGAAACAAAACAAAAAGAGGGAAATGAAGATCAGTCCTGGTAGACATTCCTAAAGGCTTTTTTTGGCCTCTACCTTAACCAAGCACATGTTACAGCCATGTTTGACATCCTTGCCCAGCACAGTGTTGAGCCAAACAGAAGCTGACTTTGGAGATGGTCTGACTACATCTGTGTCTTTATGAATTTGGCTGTGGAGAGTACAGTGAAAAAGACATTTCAACCACCTCCAGCTCCTCTGAACTCAACTGATTTCGAATAGGCAGGAGGGCAGAGAGCCGGTAATGACTGGGTGATGATAAACAAGGCTTTGTGGAATGACAGTAAGGAGCAGATGGGCCATTTGGGATTACTCAGTCCAGTCTCAGTTAGATTTTGACCTCAATCTGCAAACAAGACCTGGCCTGAGAGGGGATCAGCTCTGTATGTGTTTGCTGTTATGTTCGCAGCTGTCTGTAACATGGGCGCTTTATGAATTGGTGTGAGAAGCAGGAAAAACTAGCTGGGAGGTGGAAGGCAGAGTAAGGGGAGGAGATAAAAAAGCGGTCTGGAGCATTGGGGAACTTTTTCAGGGCAAAAAACCACCTTCCAGTCTCACTCAGCTTTTCTCCCTGTTCATGCATATTGCCCTTTCTGTTGTTGCCCATGTGACATTAGTGGTGGACTGGTCCAGGCATATTTAAAGAAAGGAGGAACAGAGGCAGCCAAAACAATAGCTGGTTGAATGTCTCTTGTCAAGATTCTGCTCTCTCTATTCTTTGGTATCATGTTTTTAGGAATAGATGCACATATCTGGATTTTCTTTCCTGTTCTGTTCACTGTGAACTCTAAAATGAGCATTTCTAGCTTTCTATATTTGTATTTCCCCTTCTATTACTATGTCTTTAGTACATAGAAATGACTAGCATATCTTTTACAAATTCTGGAGCTTTTCTACCTAAGGAATAAATAGTTTAAGGAATAAGTAACAATCATGAAGCAGGAGAATTGTACATTTTCACAGCCATAGAGCAGTTATTCCTAACGGCATTTCACAGCATACCAATAGTCTACACTGTGTGCTGGAATAAAAGCAACACAGCCTTGTAATGCTACAGCACCATATATTAAATCTGTACAGAAACCTAAAAAAAGGAACTGCAGTTTGTGTGTGAACTACCAAGTTTGCAGACTGTTAGTGTTAGACTGAAAAGCTTCTAACACAGCACACGGCAAATACATTAGTGCTATTTTCCAGAAAGCATCATTTTCCCAAGTTATAGGTCTTACTGACAGATGTAGTGGAAAGGCCCATTCTGCCAATTGTCTGCTTCCTTCATATCCTCTGATTTTGGTGCAGGTTTAAAGCAGTGTGCTTTAATAGCCTCAGTCCAGTATTTTGAAAACTTGCAATGCTATATATCTGTGTGGAAAGTCACATCTCAATGACATTTGGTTGGCACAGTGGGTTCTGAGAAAAAATGTATGAGAAACAGTGTGAGCCTGTTTGCAGTAAACTCACATTTTATTTGCTCATATATCACTTTGTCAGGGTTTTCAATAGTTCTTGTGGAAAATGTGTGAATGAAATGTAAAGCAGCTTTTACATATATTAAGGGTTTTTCTTTTAACGTAGTGGGTATTCTCACAACCTATGGCACATACGATGTGCTGGGTAGTGCAGCCTTGTCTCCCTGTTAAAAAGCACCCAGAGTTCTTTGTCAAATACCATTTTGCAGGACATGTATGAAGCTCAGTAACTGGTACCCTGCCATTGATGCATGCGGACATGGTGGAGCCATTCCTTTGCTTGCTCTTCCCAATATGATGCTGTGGTTATGGATTTAGAGGAAAGCTGATGAACATTTTCAGTTCAGTTTCAATCTGGGAACTGTGCAAGCTGTAACCCAGCTGCAGCCACTCTTGCTTCACACTGTAATTCACTGCCAGCTAATAATAATGTGAAGGCTCCTGGAGCCTTTTTACACAGCGGATGAGACAGCAGACTTATGGAGTTCAGAACAGGGAGTTTAGAGTCTTATGGATGGGCTGACAGTGGCAGTTCTTGGCATCTCTGTAGGAATGGGTAGATGGGACAAAAAGCCAACTCCATGCTGAGGCATGGAAATGTCTTTGGAGTCCTTGAGCATCATTGCCTTGCACTCCTCCTCCTATACCACACAGATTGAGATTACTACAGCCTATTACTAATTATTGTAGCTTATCAGTGGTAAGTCTTCTAATCTTCTCTAAGCATTCTAGCTCTGTCATTCTGACCAAAGGGTGACTTCATAGGTATTTTTCATACATGCCATCCTTCCAACTTGCTAGAACTTGAGCACTCTTAGGACAATCTTTGTTCCAAACTATCATTCCCTTAAAACTCACCTCATTTGGTTACTGCAAATATTACTGCTGAAGATGAAAGCTATAAAATAAACATCACAAATATACATGCCCTGTATATGAAGTACATACACATTGAAAAGCTTGCTGTCATTTGCAGTGGTTAAACCTTACACAGTTTCCTTGAGAATCAATTGAGAAAGATATAAGTAAAACAATCAGATCTCCAAAACATGCTGTTGAGGTAACTGCAAATTTTCTCAATTGATTGTTAATATGGCAACAGACTGTTTGAGAGGGAAAAACAGAACTGGAGAGGAGGGAATAGATCTTGTAAGACTCAGCTGTGCCTGTCAGAACTGTTAAAAGAGTAATAGCTTTTGTTAGGCAATAAACTGGGATCCCTGCTGTGCTTCGTATAGTTTCCAAAATTTGTAAATGCAGCCTGTTTCCAAAAATTAATTTGCTTCTGCATAAAAAACCTGAAGTTTATGTGGAGTGCTTTAGAGCTTTCTCACAGCACGCTAATCGATGTCTTACTTTACCTGAATTACCATTCATCAGTATTGAACAGTTTGATTACTCCCTTTACAGTGCCATATTACTGCATAGATCACTTTTAATGAGATACCAGTGTAAAAGCAATATATATTCCCCAACTTTACATAGTGTTTAATCCACATTCTTTATAGCCCAAGGCAGTGAAAGTTGTGACTTCTCAGGGGATAGAAACTCTTACATTTTCCTTTTAAGCAAAAAGAAGCAGATCCTGAAATAGTGCATTAACATTTCCCAGCAATGCCACATCAATGGCCACGGGCCAGACTTTGCCATTGAGGGGCCCAGCACCCAGCAGTGACTTTGCTCCAGCAAACAAATGCAACTGAGTGGGACAGGAGTGAGATGTGAGGCTGGCCATCTGCACAGTTTTATCCTTTGTGAAGCTTTTTGGGCAGGGGTGTCTGGAATATAACTACTTGCTGCCAGTAATTATTTTTAAAACAGAGCAACCAATCTATTTCATACTGCACGAACGGAGCAACTGCTATGAAGTCAGGTATGGGTGAAAGACTGCTCACTGTTCCTATGCATGTCGGGGTTTTGGTGGTTTGAAAAAGGAGATACATGCTTGAGTTTTGGAAGATAATTTCATAAACGGTCAAGCTTCTGGCTACCAGATTCTTATAACTGGGAAATCAGCAAAGAAGGGCAACAGAGCTGTGAAGGATCTGGAGCACAAGTCTTGTGAGGAGGAGCGGAGGAAACTGGGACTGATTGGTTTGGTGAAGAGGAGGCTCAGGGGAGACCTTATCTCTCTCTGTGACTCCTTAAAAGGAAGTTGTAGCAAGGAGTGGGTTGGCCTCTTCTTCCAGGTAGCACTGATAGGATGAGAAGGAATGGCCTTAATTTGAACAAAGGGAGATTCAGGTTGGATATTAGGAACCATTTCTTCCCAGAAGAGTGGTGATGCCCTGGAACAGGCTGCCCAGGGAGGTGGTGGAGTCACTGTTGCTGGAGGTGTTCAAGAATAGTGTACCTGCGGAGCTGAGGGACGTTGTTAGTGGGCATGGTGACAGGTGGGCTGACAGTTGGACTTGGGGATCTTAGAGGTCTATTCCAACTGTTATAATTCTATGATTCTGTGATCCTATATGTCAGGATTAGTAAGGATTACATCTGAATTCTTTTCTCTAAGTCTGATGTCATTATGTTGGCAATACAGAAAATATCTTCACAGTCTGGGGCTGTTTATTTAGCCTGGACATTAACAAAAAAATCATCAAAACATCACAATATATTTTAACTTTATAGATTATTTAGAAAAGCAATATACATACATATATATACCAAATGGTAGTACCTCTGTGCATCCTTCCTTGGGGTCCCAGCCATGCCTAGTTATGCTATTCTGTCATAAATATTTATGTTACGTGTAACTGACATTTATAACAGAGTTCTCAGTAATTTTTCAGTAAACATTTAATGCAAACTGGCATTATTTCACCACTGAGGGAAGCCCAGCAGATTCAACAATGTTTGGGCACCAGAGTGTGTGGCTCAGCTGTATCAGACACGCATGAATCCACTCCACCTCAAGGTTTCCTTGCCATGGGGAACCTGGGACATATAATTAGATGTGAACTCTGTCTGAACTTTTCCTTCAGCTCATTGCTACATTGTGTAGCCTTCCTGGTGTCTAATGAGAGTGAAATAGCATTGCAGGACTAATTTAACTCAGACAAAAACAAACAAAGCCTGAGATGGCCATCTGATGGAGGCCAGCCTGTTACTAGTTCCTGTGCTCAAAGGCAGACTTGTTTTAAGCTGAAATAGCTTTTTTTTTTCCCCTTGCACTTAGTTTAAAAAAGAGCAGCAAAACATTTATGGTGGTTACTTGCAAAATAGCGTGGGGAATCATAGAATCATAGTTTGGAAGTTTGGTCTGTAGAAACCATTCTGGTACTTAGCACTGTTTTTCCGCAGAAGTGGCTTTCAGTGAAAAGAATAAAGTTTCCAAGATAGCTGATTTCAAAATAAACAACATCACATGTTCTTTGAAAAATGCTGGGCTTTTCATATTTCCCAATTGTCAATGAAAAAGGAAGATCACAAACCCATATTTTATCTGTAATCTAGAAGCCACTGGAGCTGTAGGAGTTGCTGTTCACAGAGGGGAGTTGGACTAGATGGCCTCTAAGGGACTCCTCCAATTGAAACAATTCAAAATTCTATGATTCTATATAACAGCTACCTGCCTACTTTCCAGGGGTTAGTGGGGTAGGGCTTTCCTGAGACAGAATGTCACTTTGTTTTGGTTGCATGGTTGCATATCCATACAAATGTAAATGTATGCTCATATAAGGAGGCATTTGAATTCAAATATTTGTTTATAGGAGCAAGGAAGAGGTTTTTTTTGTTGCTTCTACATCCATGAAAACACACTGTGGTCACATAATAACAACAAAAAATTACAGAATCATAAAATGACTTGGGTTGGAAGGGACTCCAAGGATCATCAAGCTCCAACTCCCCTGCCACATGCAGGGCCACAAACCTCCATATCTAATACTAGACCAGGTTGCCCAGGGCTCCATCCAACCTGGCCTTGAACATCAATATACACATCAATATACTTGAAAAATAAAAGAATGAACAGAAATGTATTATAAATAATGTAAATCACATTTCAGCACTAATTTTCGTATCTGATCAGATGTTAAACTTCTCCCAGATCATGGACTTGTTTCTGTGCAGCGAAGTGTCAGATCTTAGGACTTGAAGCAAAGAAAGAATTTGCCTCGTTTTCACTGCTGCTAATTTAATCCTCTGAAATTTCCACTGTTCAGCACAGCAGAGTGTACCCTGTGTAACACTGGCTGAAGCCTCCCCAAAACATTATAATAGCAAGAAATACAGGTCTGCAGCCTGGTGCAAATCCCAGTGCAGCTTGCAGCCCCTGCAATAAACCAGAGTGGTGCTTCCTTATGCCTGTGATAGAGACAATGGGGTTGAATGGATGGGAAGCAAAAGGCACTCTAAATAATGAACTGCTGAGTAAGAGTGAGGTCAGGATTACTGTACATACCGTATGGCTATCAGCAAGTGGTAAAGTGAATGGTAATGGTCTCTGAAAAATGCATTCAATCAGGGAAATTGCCCCACCTGTGGCTCATTAACAGGATTAAGTCCTGATACAAAGTGACAGTCAGCATTATTTGTTTAGGCAAAAGCTGCTCTCTTTGTAGTTTTTGGCATATCCAGCTGGCTTTGACAATATGGATCTGAGGCAGCTAGTGCAGCTTTAATGTTAAATTAGCCAGGGCTAAGAGCTTGCCAATGCTGAGCAGAAACAAAGTGCTCTTTTTTGCAAAGCTGGCACATGGGGCCAGATCCATTTCGGTAGCGCCCATGTGGTAGGTGCTCCACTGCAGGCATTAAATGTCACTTTGTCACCAGAGCCACACACTGTCGTGGTACAAGGCATGCTGTGCTCCTTGCAAACACCCTTGGCTTGTTGGGAATCTGTGCTCCATGCTCCATAGGAAAACCCACAGCGCAGCCCTTTGTGCAGAGGATGCTCAGGTGGCAGAGAATGGAGATCTGTTCCAAAGTCTAAACAAGAGATAAAGCCTCAAAGTCCTCAGCTGGTAAAAATTAGTGCTGCTACTGTGAACTGCTGGAGCTGCTGAAGCACAGTTTATTGAAAGACAGCTGAAGCGTGGTCTGCAGCACGGTGCTGATTCACTGCATTCCAGCTCTGTGCTGGGGAGGAGTTCCTGAATGGGGATGGGTTTGGAGAACAGAAACTAGACGTTGTTTAGAAGTTGTTACCTTGCTGGATCCTAGCTTTAATGTCTTTTTTAAAAAATTATTTATTTATTTATTTATTATTTGGAGAGAAGGATCTGTATTTCACAGAATCACATAATCACAGAACTATAGGGGCTGGAAGGCACCTCTGGGTGCACTGAGTGCAACCCACTGCGAAAGAAAGTTCCCTACAGTAGTTTGAGCACGAAGGTGTCTAGACAGGTCTTGACTATCTCCAGAAACCCTTACAATAAGGGTAGTGACTCACTGGCATAGGTTGCCCAGAGAGGTGGTGGATGCCCTGTCCCTGGAGACACTCAAGATATGCTGGAGCACCTGATGGAGCTATAGGTATCCCTGTTCATTGCAGGTGAGTAGGACCAGATGAACTTTAATGGTCCCTTCCAACTCAAACAGTTCTATAATTCTGTCATTCTTGTTGGGTTAGAAAGAATTAAGCCTTCAGTTACCTTACTAAGCCAGTGCTGATGGAGCAGACTCATCATGTAGTAGGGCTGTGGGGCAGTGCCTCATGGTCATCCCCCAGCATTGCATGAGGTAACCCTGTGAATTGCAATTCTTTGTGTTGAGGGGAAATCAACACTGAACCTTTTAACAGTCTTCAAATTCAGCATACAATACACTTATATCTTAAATAAATGTGAAGCATGCACTGAAACTTAAAATATCTAAGCTGCTGTGAGCTTTGGCATTAAAAGGGAAGAAAATGCTAAAAAATTTCATGTCCTAGCCTAGGTGCATCCTAATGATTGAGAATCAGGCATGCAAGATAAAAGAAGTATTAAGAAAAGGAGAAGTCTGTCACATCCAGAAAGTGTGATCAAAACCCTGAATACAATATTTGCAAAGAGGAGGTTGAAATAGATATTCAATCAAGCTGCACCACCTCTTTACAAAACAAACTTCTCTGTGGCTATTGGTGCAATACTGAAAATAATTGGGCAAGGTTGCAGAGCTTGCCATCACGTACAGCCAGAAAAAGGCCACAGATAATAGGTTGTAACACAATCTAAGTGTCCCTGATGTGAAACCAGAATGATTTCAGTGGGGCCAGAGTATTCTGCTTGTGTTGTATAGACTTGTGGATATAGTAATTCTTAGCCATGATAGATTAGCCTGCTAATGTACTCCAGCACTCAGGGCTTTTACCAAAAAAGCTTCTGTTACGTACTTTTTTGGCCTATGACCCATGGTATGCATCAGATTTGATATAAATATGAGCCACTGAAGACAAAACTGAAATATCTAAATCTAGTATAATCTCAGAGATTATAACATAAGCTGCCCAAAACAAAGTAAAATGTGACATTAGCACAGAGGATGTAGATGGTCATAAGCAGTTTTTTGAACAAATAAGAAACAAAATCATGAAAGACCTGAGAAATAAGTATGGAAAGCAAGAGGGAAACCAGGATAATTCCCTTCTCCATCCACTGGAAATGGCCTGTTTCAGATCCTAAATGTATTGAAAAGATTAGAGCTTCTCTTCCTTTGCTCTGAATGTATCTATTTTATGTTAGCGCTTATTTAACAACATGTAGATATTCTGTGTCTGTCTCCTTTTGCAAGTACATAATCTCATACCATCAAAAATGGAAGAAATAAGTTGCTGCATCTAGGTCTACCTATTCCAGCAGGAAAGATGGCTGTGCAGACCACCAGGAAAGATAGTCTGAAATACTTTGCTGTTTTCTCCAGATAGTTCAGCATTCTTTAAACGAGGCTTTCTCTTCTAGTTGTCTCCTCATTTGGAAGGTGCTGCTCAGAGTTGTGACTGGACAGCTTTGTTGTTTAAGATATTAAATAATCACCAACTTGACAACATGGGTTTGGCTTTGGCTTTCTTTCAATCCATGTGTAGAGTCATCCCAGAAATTAGAAAATGAGGAGGTGGGAAGGGACATTTATGCCTATGGTATGCCCTATATCAGAGCTGAATTATAGCTGGAACTTCCACTGAGAAAAGAGCCAAGAAGTGCTCCAGCTTCCTGCAGTTTATGCTCAACCGTGGAAGCTCAGTTCTTAATGCGTAGACAGATATCATGGAATGTGAGCAGGCACTTCTCAGCAGTATACTTCTTTGGAGTGTGAAATCAACTTGTGGTTTTAAATCTTGCATTGAAGTACAAGGAAACCGTAAGTGCTCGTATTCATGTTTTATCAGTGCGTGTCTCAAAGTTTTGTAACTGTGGAAAAATATCTTGAGGGACCTAAGGCTTACATAGAAAATAAGCCAGTTGGATTTATTTGGCTACTGCATGTTGGATAACTGTATAGAAACTAAATAGTAGCACAGTAACATAGAAACATCTTTTTTACTTGTGTTTATTCCAAGCATTGTAAGTCCACAGAGATTTAGGATAGAGACACTGTGACACACAAGGGTAGTTAGTTCTCAGCTTGTAATGTATATTTGAACAAAAGCATTCACCTTCCTAGTCAAAATTCGTTTGCATTCATTGCATATGTAGCTGAATTTTTCCAGTTTTATTTTCTGGCCAAAAAAGCATTAGGTCAAACTTATACCTGATGTAACAGTGCTGATTTCGGTAGAGTTACTCCAGCAATGAATAAGACCCATAGCTTATTTTTAGGCCAGATAATAATACCAGTAAAACAATACTTAACGACTGCAAATTTGGCTCATATTAATAGATTAAATGTGGGTAGATGCAAACAGATGGCATTGGTTGCTTTGTCACTTCCTGGCAGAGCTGGCCTCATTAAAACAGCAGTTTTGCTGAAGCTTTTGTGCCTGCAATTGAAGTTGCCAAAACTTTTAAATAGGCAGGATTTCAAAGTGATGGTTGGGATGGTTTCCAAATGTATCTGGCACAGCACAGCACTCCACATTAAACTTGTAAAGCTGTATGTTTTTAAAAATAAAGGAGATCTTTCGTTTACTCAGGGGGCACTTTTTTCATTTCATATGTCATTTATTTTATTTTTAAGAATACTTGGTTCCCTATGAAGAAAACACTTGGAGGGATGTAAATGAAGAATTATGTAGTAAACAGTATGTAGATGGCTGTAATATCATGGATGTTTCCTCTCTGAGCTTTGTCAGAAACAGAACAGAGTAAAAATGTTCTCAAAAATGAAAATTCACAACTGTATGTGGGCAAGAGGATGACATGAATATTTGGAAGACTGAATGCAACTTTTGCTGCTGAGTGGTGACACAGTGATGACAATTACCAGCTTTTTTTCAAACTGCAGCTTGCTGTGTTTGAAGTGGGAGGTGGTGCTGCTGGCAGGAAGAGCACTGTCTTCTGGCTGAATCCTCATGCATCTGCAAAAGAATCACAGAATCACAGAATTGTAGGGGTTGGAAGGGACCTCAGAGATCATCGAGTCCAACCCCCCTGCCAAAG
>JAOWBP010053938.1:0-10390 GCA_028571105.1 Tragopan temminckii
GGTAAATTACAAATTGATCAGGTAATGATGACTGACTATTTGGCTGATTGACTAAGATGTCTTTGTTATTTTGTTTTGGTCTTCTATTCATTCATTATTGAAATTGCATTATGGTGCGTTGAGCTTTTTTTACCTTGCCGCGCTCCTAAAATTTTTTTTATGTTTCCTTGCTTTGTTGATTGGTTTTGTTGTTGTGTTTCGGCTCTTTTTTTGGTTCGGTTCATGGGTGATTTTGTTGTTGCCCAAATGATTTCTCTCTCTCCTTATTTTTTCTGTTTGTGTTTCACAATATTTTTGTTTGTTTTGTTTGGTCATTATTATTATCAAATTGATGATGATCGGTGAATGAAATTGGTTCCAGTTGAAACTGATAGCCTAACGAGACTAAGCAACCGACCCAACCAAACCAATCAATCAGCTAACCAATTGACCATTGGCCAACAACAACAACAACCATTCAATCATCATTCTTCATTCATCATATTTTTTTGACCAAAAAAACAAATTTTGACTTTTCTCTCTAATTTTTCTTGTGTGTTCGTGAATCATTCAACAAAAACTACTGTTTGTGTCTAGTATTTTTGTTTGAACTCATTCATTCATTACGATTCAGTATTGAACTAATTTGTCTTCTAATAAATAATAATAATTCAAGCCATGGTTCACAATGTCAAATAATCCTAGAAACATACTAGGTCAAACATACACAAAAGAGAATCATCAAACATGGAATAATCAAATGAATAATAACAATAATAGTAATAATAGTAATAATGGGTGCTGACGACAGCAACCAGCCTCTAGGCCCTATTATTCAACGAAGCATTTGGTTATATTTGGTTGACTGTGTCACCTTGGTCGCGTATGGTCGTCAATGTTTCATTCATTCGTTTTTATTGTTTTGTTTTGTTTTTGGTATTGTTTCTCATTCTGATGAATTATTATTAATCTATTATTCATTGCTTGGATGACTGGCTGACTGGCTAGGTTCCACATATACCTTGTTGCTTCTATGCACCCAATATAACAATACCCGATGGACCAAATGACGACAAGGCACGTGCCAATGTATTTTGACTAGGCCTCATTTCTATATCTCATTTCTCTCTTTTTTTGGTTCATTGGTAAATTTGCCACACTCACTCATTCTCTGATTTTTGTTTGTTTGAATGTGAATATTGAACCGTGATGATGATTTAGGGGAGTACGGAATTGTACCCTAGTTTTATGTGGAAATTTTTTTAATATATTTTAAATTTTATCAACAGCCAAAAAAATATATTCTGGAACACACTCCACAAAAAAATTTCAAAAAAAAATTCGTATTCAGTCAATTTTCATTGAATGGCAAGTCGTAATAATAAAGTGTGTTTGTGTTTGTATTGTGTGTGTGTGACAACACAACACACACACTGAACGTATGCTTGTAATTTGAATTGAACATTTTTGAACACAAACAGAGTTTGTTATGCAAACACACAACGGGCGCGTGTGTTTTGTATGTCTCAAACAATGTTTTCCAATGTGTGTTGTGTGTGTGTAATCTCTTGTCAAATTGCTTGTTGTTGTTGAGATTCATTTTTTTATTATTTTGAATTTTCTAAATTGAAGAAGTTTTTTTAGAGTGTTGTTTCGACTCTGAGAGGGATAGGAGGGATAGATTTGATGAATTCATTAGTAGTTCACACAAAAACTAAAACGAACAACACAATAGACATGAAGACAATTGATAGATATTTCTCATCTCATTTGTGTCTAGTCTAAATCAATCATTCGCATTTTCGTTTCATATGCAACAAACTAACTAACAAACTAATCAATCAAATTAGTGACATTTACCTAGCTCAAGGTTTAATTAACTTAATACACACACAAATCATATAAATACAAACAAAAACAGAAAAAAACATGATTTGTCTGGGAATTCTGGTTGTCTTAACAATAACAACAACAATTAGTGTCCAGGCTTTCAAATCACACAAACTAAATCGCGTCAAATAATATAACAACACAGCAATAACACCTTATGGGCGCATATTATAAATTATATAATCATGATTTGGTTTTTTTCTCTCGTTCTGCAATTTCCAGTAGTAGCAGCAGACTAATTCCGCTTGTATTAAGTCTTGTCTAAAAGGATATTATACTTGTTTGCTTGCTCGCACCACCACACCACACAAAACACCATCAAATAACAACATTTATCATAATTACCGATTCGGTCTGCTATAAGACGTTTTTTTTGTTCTTAAGTCAAAGAACAGATTTTTTTGGTTGGTTGGCCGGTTACACAATGGATGAAGAGGATATAGACCAAATGATGTTTATGATGACCAATAGCTCATGTGTGTGTATTTTGTTTCATCAGCGTAGATAATGCAGCCGTTTAATTGGTGGACAATTGATGCTATATCCCCGTTTGTCGTTGAAATGTAGCAGAAACAACAACTAACATTGGACCCTTAATCAATATGAATGGACCAAGAGAGAGTTTCTTTCTCAGAATAAGGAGCTAAAAGTTTCTTTTTTGGTCATATATTAATTTAATACACACAAAGCGAGAGAAATACTGATATAATTTAATAATATTATATAATTTTATCCTCTTGTGATGATTATAATCATGCAGTTGAATATAATTTCTTAACTGACTGAATGACTGACCAAAACAACCGACCAAACTAACCAACCATCTGACCAATCCATTAATACAAACCAAGAAAAATAAAAAAATATAAATGTGCACATTGAATGAATGAATTGCTCAACATCACGAATTGATCGTGCGGCTACTGTTCTTTTTTGGTTGGTATCCAACAACAAACTTAAGTTTCCACCATTTGGCCAACCATTATTATTATTATTATTATTTTTGCAGTTACATAACACAAAAAATCATTATTTGAAGCAAGCAAATCATGTGTGTGTATGATTTCTTCGCCCAATCATCATCCCTTCTATTATTACGTAAAAGTTATTATTAAATAAAAAAAATAATATCCAGAAATTATTATTAAATGTTCAATCACGATTGGCCAGAAACAGCCGCCGACAACGGCATCCAGAAACAACAAAAAAACTACGGGTTAAAAAAGAGATTTTTTTTAGATTTTTTATAAAATGTATAATTCTAATTCACTGTGACCTGAATTTTTCATTATTATTTTTATTTTAATTATTCAAAAACAAAAAAAAACAACATTTTCCTGGACATTTTGGATATTTTTTTCAAGATGGCTTGCAACTAGGAACAAAAAAACATTGCATCAACAACAAATCTCTTGGTCCAGACTTTCTCTCTGTGAGCTCTCTCTCTCAGAGAAATCCTCTCAAAAGCTCCAAGTTGTTCCAACGTATTTTTGGATTTGTTTTCTCGGTGCTTTTTGTGTGTTATTCATTAAATTTTAATAATATTTTCAACGAATACACACACACATGGCACACAGACTACAAAATGACGATTTAGGAATTGCAGCATAATAGAAATTTGACATATTCACCATTGTTTTGGATCTCTCAATTTGGAACTCTCTTCTAAAGTCTCTTATATAAAAAAAATAATATGTTTTAGAGATGATGAAAGACACACACACAAACACACTTAGTTACTCATCTCATCACATCGACACTTGGACTCTTGAGACCAGCAGTAGAGAGCAAAAAAGCGAGAGAGAGAATCACATACTTAAATGAAATGAATTCAATTGAATTGTGAAGAAAACACACTTATTTGTCTTTGTTGTGTATTTTTAAAGTGTAAGCTGGTTGTTGTTGTTGTGTTTTGTTGTTCCAGGAACAAATAATTTAAGAATAAAAAAAGCTCATTTCATTGTGCATTTGCCAGTCTGGTAGGAACACACACAATTGTCCTCGTGTTTGTGTGTTAATTGTCTTTAATCCACACATTTTGATTCATTGTTCTGGTTGTTGTTTTTTATGATTATTATTATTTACATAAAAAGACATTGTTTTCAAATGCAATTTGGCTAAAAGCTAGTTGATCATTGGATCAATTGAGTAATACAAGCCAGCCATCCAAAATGATGTTGATTGGTTCATTCTACAACAACATACTAAACAAAACAACAAACAAATAAACAAGCAAAAGCAATAATCGTCCAACACTATTACGAATTATTACTATGAAGAAAAAAATATTTATTTGACGCGCTCTGAATAGATTATTTCTATTATTATGAATAATATAATCTGATCAGGTTTGCATTGCTTTTAAACGTAGTTTTTTCTTCTGGTTACTAAGGTCCCTGGACCCTGGATTTCTTTTTATTATAATAAAGCTTTAAGCCGTTTAAAGCGTGATCATAAACAAACGGTATATTATATCCAAATGCATATTGTTCTCGCTCTCCGGTCTTTTTTTTTGCTGGTCCAATCCATTTGAAATTTGATCATCCATATACGATAATAATGAAACTAAACGGTAATACACGACTTTTTTCTCAGACCAATCGTTCATGGATTTAGATTTTTTTTGTTGAGATATGGGGGAGAGAGAGATGATCCGGTGCTGATTTTTGTTGGCTGTCGTCGTCCGGTTGTTATTCACTCTAGTCTAGTCTCTAGATCAATGTCTAAAAGCTTTATTCCTACTAGAAAATGTATCTTTTGATGCATATACAATTAGCGAAACACTAATAACTTGGATAACAACAACTACAACTCAGACTACATTGAAAACAATTGGCTAATGTTACTGGAATCGATAGATTGGATTATTATTTTAATAATTCATTTTATTCAAGCTGCACGTTTTCTGTCTTTTTTAAATCATATAAAATGTTTCCACGGGTTTCAAGGTTTTTTGTTGTTGGAGAATGGTTCTGATTTTTTGCTTGAATAATAGCCATTTTATGTCGTATAGAACATAATCAAATATGTTACACAGACCGATTAAAATCAGAGTCGTTGTGTCGACACGATACGAAAAAACATTGGCTTGTTTTTAACCAGAAAAAAATATATAAAAAAAATATTCATCCAGATTTATCAATTATTAGATTTGACATATACACAATAATAATAATCAGTTGCAAGATTGAGACAAACTAATGATGAACAATAGCAGATTGTAAATACAGCAGTATTTTTTACTGCTGCTAAACAACAAATGATGGAACGTTCACTAAATTAACGAATCTTGTTATTATTATTGTCTGATATATGAAATTAGTGCACCGAAACACACACACACACACATTTTCCAATTAGTCCAATCACTGTCTTCATTTCGTAGAAAACAAAATAAGAGGAGGAGTAGGAGATGATGACAAGAGACGAGTACAACATAATATTTTTCTCATTAACTCTCTACAACAACAACACAACACAAAAATGTCGTTCCCTTTTGATTTGATATTTTTTCTGTGTGTGTGTGTGTGTTCGATTATAATTTAAACAGTAGAGATGTTCCAAAAAGTAGATCCAAAATAAAAAAATAATTGTGTCAAAATGTTACAAAATACACGCTCACACCAACACAGCCAGACAAAATATTTACCAGAAGAACCTGAAAAAAATTCTTGCTTTTTTCCATTTATTTTGGTTTTCCCGAAAAAAACCAGTTCAGATTTTTTTTCCTTGAAAATTTCTCAACAATTTTTTAGTGTACCAGAATCATGATCAAAAATATATAACAAAAATTTCAACAACTCTAAAAAAAATTCTTGCACCAGAAACTACTTGCCCACGCACTTTTTTGGTTTTTTTTGAAGAGAGAGAATATTTTTCCTTAAAATTTTTTCCTCTATAAAAAACTTATGTTTTATATTGTTTTTTTTTCATGAAAAAATTTTTTTCTTAGATTCCACCTACTCTTTTGATTCTCCCACATAGAATTTACACAATGATTTTTTTCAAAGCTTGCCTGTCGATAATGATAACCAAAAAAGACAAGTTGAGGTGAGATGAGTGAGTGAGGTTCCAATGAGGCCATCACATAACACTTTTTTAGTTTATGATGATATTATGCCAGGTAGATATTCCAAATGCTCATCACATATCTACTATACAAGATGGTGTTTCATGATAATTCATCCACATCCAATTGTTTTTGTGTGTGTGTGTTTGTGCATTAATTAAAAGCTTTGGTGTGTGTGTGTGCGGGGATCCACATGTCTTTGAATATGAATATGATAATTATTATCATCATGCTCAAGATGTTGTTGATAATCACCATCATTTTTCCCTCTGGGCTTTGTTTTACCATCTTTAAACTTGTTGTGTCATATTACCGGCCTCATAGATTATTATTGTTTTTTATTTTCTTATTTTATCATTGTCTCAGGTATGCAATCTTTGTTTGTTTGTTTCAATGAGAAGGAAAAAGCGAATCCATAAGCTATACGTTAAAGCCATATCCATAATTTTCTCTCTTAATAATAATAACGAATGAATGATTTGGTTTAATTATGCACCATTCTTGTTATTATTTGACTTGGTCTCACTCATAAGAATGAGTGAATGAGAGAGATAACCACCAAGAGTAATTTTTTGTTTTTCAAGTCCAGAAAAAATTAGCCATAGAGCCTCTTTTTTCTCTCGTAAAAAAGAGAGGCTCACAAACAAACAATAATAAAACGGTCGAATAGTCTCAACAACCAACTAGGTTTTTTTCAGGTAACTTCTGCTACTTATAATTCACAGGTAGCATACTCTTCTTCAATCTTGTTCTTCAATGATTTTTGGCCAAAAAGAAGAAAAATTATATAATATATGAGATAACACAATATATCACACACACACTGGCTGTTGCTTGACTGCATTTTGCTTACTTTTTTGGTTGTTTGGTTGCATGGTTGCAGCTCAGTGATGGTGGCGGTGGTAAAAAGCCTCAAAACCCCAGGAAAAAAATGTCGACGGCCAAGTTGTTGTTAGGTTCGTTAGAGTTCATCATGATCATATCATCGTCATCTTTTTTCTACTCTTCATATCCAGGTGTGTTCCAACACACTCAGGGTTAATTGGCAGCCAGACAAGAAGAACTAAAACTTAGAAGAAAAAGAGACGACAACAGAAAAAAAGATAATTGGAATCTTATATCATATATTTTGTTTTTGTTGTTGTTATTGCTTGCTTGGCTTGATATTATTTTGTTCTCAAGAAAAAAAGGGGAATAATAAATAATAAATATGGTCAAATCCATAATCTCTAACTGACTTAACTAACTAACTTAACTCTCTTAAATATTGGTTCGTTAGCATTTGAGAACCATACAAATAATAAGGCGTAACGTAAAGTGGCATTGGCGACATGTCAATCATTGCTTGCTAGCTTGCTTATGTTCATCCTTAACCATCTCACCAATCTTCAGTCATCCAACCATCAATCATCGCAGCCTGGGATCGAGGTTTTCTTTTTCCTTCTTCAACCATTTTCAAGATTGTATTTTCCCATTCCTGGATTATGTGTTGTTGTTGATGATGTTGTTGTTTTCATAATTTTTAGTTTTGTCGTCGACACTTTGTCGGCAAAATCTTTTTTTGGCAATTGCTGTTGTTGTTGTTTTCAGACCCGGTAAGCGACATTTTAGCGTGTATTTTTTTATATTTTAAATACACATTCTCCAATTAACATTTACGACCGTTCATTTTGTTTTTTTTTTTGTTCTTGTTGTTGTGCAGGTAGACCAGGTAAATGGTCACCAATGACAATGACTTAACTCTTTTTATTCGTTGTTATTGCGCAAACAAGTAACACACACACAGAGCTAATGAATGAATAAAATGGCATTTTATGAATGAGCTCAAAATTCGGCTTTTTTGGCTTGTTTTTTTAAAGACAAAAAAGTCGTTTTGTCTCCGTGGTCGCTCGTTAGTTTTTATTATTTCTTTTTGGTGTGTTTGTCAAATAGAAATCGGCCACATAACCAAAACCAAATGTGTTTGGTAAGTGCGCCTGTACGTGTGTCCAGTTTGTTTAGCAATGTGACGTGATGTCTTAATTGTCGTCATTTAAGGTTAAGGTAATCACTAAACACAAAAATAAAGCAAATAAAATATTCCCAAAAAACTGATTGCATTTCCTGAGCTATTTTGTCATAGCCACAAAACCAAAGAATGGCGCAGCCAAACAAACAAAAAATATTGTTAGACCATTCTGACTAGCCAGTCGATTCCAGTCATAATGATCAAGGACAGCAATATTTCTTTATCAACAGACTAGACACAACCATCTAGAATTGCCGTAATTATACCAGAGCTAAACGGTTAAGAGAATCGACCAACCAACACTACAAATCGACGTTTTGTTCTATTTAACTTATCACCACACAAATAAGAAACAAAAAAAGATAGTAAAACAAAAATAACGTTATTTGTGAATGGTTCAATTGATCCTGGTTTCTGGTTATGATGTGCTTAACGACTGAGCAAACTGTTTTGATTGACTGGACTGGTCAAAGCTTGATTTTCAAAATGGTTCTTGTGTTGGATCCATCACAGTGCTTTTTGGTGTGGTTGCGAGATATTGTCCAAAAAAGAGAGAAAAATATTTTGCTATATTTTCTTTTTTTATATTTTTTCTGGTTTGAGCAATGTAAAATGTTTTTATATCCAGTCATTGATTCATTCATTCCATTCATTTCCTACTACGGAAGAAGGAAAACTAGACTAAACCATTTTCATTCGTTTGTTGGTTGGTTAGGTTGGTTTAGGTTAGTTTTTTTTTTGGTTGATGGCTGCATTGGCTTTCCGCGCAATCAACAACCAACCAACATTCACAAATAACACACACACACAAGCAAGCCAGTCATCCAGATATAGAGTGTGTTTTTGTGTCTATCTTTTCTTGTTATTATATATCCTGTACTGAGAATATGTGGGTCCCAATGGTGCCCATCATCCATAAAGCAAACACACACACACGAACACATTATATAACTGGCTTCCAATCATCAACAACAACAACCATGCAAGAAAATAAGAAGCAGAAAAAAAGTCAAAAGCAAATTTTCTTCTGTGTTTTTTGGTTGGGTCGAATGGCGTTGGCACCAACACAAACACACACACACACCAAGCAGCCATTCATCTATCCCGTCCCATTCAGTCAACCAAACCAAACCAACCCAACCGACCGACTGCCGATCCAAACTGGCAAAAAAAAGAAAGCTAATAACTTTGTGCCAGGATGTGATGCTTCTTCGACAACATACAAAAAAAAGAAAAAAGAAGAAAATACATAACATAAAATAATAATAAAGAAAAGAACAAAAAACACATCCACTATAAAAAAGTTTGGGTTGGTTGGTTGGCAGCATCCTGACCAACCATCCAACCAACCAAGATCATTGGCAAAAGAGAGCGGATCTTCTTCTTGGCGGCAACTTGTCATCATTTTCGCCAAATGCATCCCACACATACGCACCATCCCTGAGTGTGTGTGTGTTGTGGTAGTTGGTGTGGTGGCTGCTTCTGATTCTGCTGCTGCTGCGGCTGTGATGCTGCCAACGCCAAAACCAAACCAACCAACCAACCAAACCAAGAAACCAAACCAGCGAGAGACAGCATCATCATCAGCAGCAGCAAAAGCAAAAGCAGTCAGCCAACTAGAGAAAACCCAAACCAAACCAACAGAGTGTGGATTCACACTACGCACATGTGATGTGTGTGTGTGCGGTGTTCCACATTGCTTCCATCATCATCAACAGCAGTAGAGAAGCATCTTCTTCTTCATTTTGATCCCTAATGTATAGTGTTGTGGATGCGGCCGTGTGGATGCTATGTTATTATTATTATTGTTATTATTATATGCTGTGTGCAATGCATCCCATTTCATTGACAGCCAGCCAAACCAACCAGCCATCCCAGAAAAAAAACAAAAAAAAACAAATTCTGTATCTTGGCAAGCTAACATCAACGCGCCAAGCTAACTTATAACATTGCCACAATACTTTGGCTTTTGTCAGAATGATCTTACTTGTAAAACTAAATAATAAAAAAAGAGAATTCAAGCTTGGTTGGATTCCAAAAAATATCCAGCAATAATAATAAAAATCAATGATGATTAATCATAAATGGAATCCATCACAATGATTTAATGCATTTAATGTTCTTTGGAATGTTGTTTTCCTATTAAAAGAATCCTTTTTTTTAATAAAAAATAATTTATTTCAATTTTTAGGGTTTAAAAAGGTCAAACAGCGATATGAATTTGTGTTTGACTGGATCGATATTTATCTCATATATTGTGTTGTCAAGTATTTTTTTCTGTTGCTAGATTTTCTTCTTCTTTTTCTTTTTGGTGTTCATCTTTTTTTCTGGTTCTCTGGATATTTCCCTTTTCTTTCACTCGCTCTCTTTTTGATACTTTTCGGTGGTTTTGGTTGATTTGCCACAGCACAGGCACACACACACATTTTGGTTTGGTTGCATGG
>JAOWBP010053939.1:0-10388 GCA_028571105.1 Tragopan temminckii
AGGGATACACGGAGATCCATGGGGACATGGAGAGACCCAGAGTGATCCATGGGGATTTGTAGGGTTCTGTACGGATCCATAGGTATCCGTAGGCATACATAGGGATCCATCGGGATCTGTAGGGATACATGGGAATCCATTGGGATACCGGGAGATCCATAGAAATCCATAGGGATCCATAGGGATCCGCGGAGATCCTTAGGGATCCGTATGGATCCATGCTGATCCATGGGGATCCAGAGGGATCCATAGGGATCCATGCGCATCCTTGGGGATACAGAGGGATCCATAGGGATACATGGGGATCCACGGGGATCCTTAGGGATCCGTAGATATACATAGGGATCCATAGGGATCGATAGGGATCTGTAGGGATGCATGGGGATCCATAGGGATACCGGGAGATCCAGAGGGATCCAGAGGGATACATGGTGATCCAGTGGGATGCGGAGAGATCCATGGAGATCCATCAGAGAAATGAAATAATATTTAAGGAAAAAAAAGAAGAAAAGGAGTGAAAATTGGAAAAAAAGACAAAGTTTTGGAGAAATTATTGAAATTGCCAAAAGAAATTTCAAGTTTTGGGAAAAAATATTTCAATTTTCAAGTCTGACTAATTATAAGAGCAAATTTTGAAAATGAGGCAGAATTTGGATAATTGTTGACAAAATTGTTGATGAAACAATCCACAAAATGAGTGGAACAAAACGGGACTTTGGGATGAATTAATGAAATTTTTAGTAAAAATGGATAAGGAATTGAAAGTCAAAACGGGAATTTTTCGAAAGGAAATAACAGGAGGAAAAGGAAAATGGAAAAGAAATAAAGGGAAAAGACGGGAATAATGGGGAAATTATGGGATAATTGGGAAATAATGGGAGAAATATTTGGATATAATGGGTAAATAATGGGAGAAATAAGGACGGTTACTGGGGCAATAACGGGGGAGCAATAGGGGTTAATGAGGGAATATTTTGGAATTATGGGTAATATAATGGGGAAATAACGCGAGGTAATGAGGACTTAATGGGAATAACGGGACATTGGGAAAGCTGGGGGAAATTTACTGGAGAAAATGGGAGGAAGAGGAAAAGGTGGTGAAAACTGAACAAGAATGGGAAAAATTGGGTTAAAGTCTGTGAAAACTATGGAAAAATGGGGAAATTAGGGAAAGAATTGGAAATCATAAAATTTGCAAATTTTGAGAAATAACAGGGAAATTTGGATGAAAATGGCAAAAGATGAATAATTTGAGACAATAAGGGAAAAAGGAAAGAAATAATATGTGAAAATGGGAAAATATACAAAGCTGTCCTTAAGATTTTCATAAAATGGAATAAATTGGGAAATTTGGTAGAAAAATCAGGGAAAATGGAAACAGGAAAATAAAAAACGGGAGAAAATAGGGGAAAAGGGGTAATAACTGGGGTAATATGGGAAAATTTTGAAGAGATGGGAACTTGAGAAAAAACGTAAAATGTGGGCGAGTGTTGACAAATGGTGAAATTACAGGACATGGTGGTAAAGGAGGATGAGAAGGTAAAAAATGAAAACCAAAGAAACTTAAAATTGAAAATATTGAAATAAAAATGAAATCAGGATTAGAAAATTGGAATGTTGGGCACAGAAACGGAAATGAATGAGTAATGGAAATTAAAATTTTAAAATTGGAATTAGTTCACAGATTTAGTATCAAAATTTTTAGAAAATTCGAGGAAAGAAAAAGAGAAAGAGAATGATATATTAAATTAATGAAAAATTACGAAAAAATGAACCAAAACTGGGAAAAAAGTTATGGAAAAAGAAAAGTGAAGTTTTGAAAAGCAACATACAGCATTGGGCATAAAAAATATCGAAATTTTCTAAAACTAGTTAATTCTAAAATCTGCAAATATTGAAAATCAAGAATTTTTAGCAATGGGCTCAAAATTGTGGAAAGATCCAAATAGGGACGAAAAGAACGGAAGTGAGAAAAAAAAAGTGTGGAGAAAGGATGAAAATAATGAAGAAAGAAAACCCGAAATGAAATCCAGAATGGGATATTTTGAAAGGAAATAAGTGGAGCGATAAGAATATCGAAACGAAATAATGGGAAATTATGGGGATAATGGGAAATGGGGTAATTCTGTATTGATGTCAGGATAAAAGGAAAATGACAGGAGAAATGGGAAAATAAGTTGGCGAAACGGCAGGAAAAAGGAACACAGTGATCGTTGAGAGAAAAAGGGAGAAAATCAAAGTGCAAAATTGTGTAGCAGACAGTCTAAAGGAGCAAGAGAAAAATGAGTAGAAAACGGATGAAGTTGGCAAAACATGGTAAAGGAGAAAATAGTGGAAAATGTTTAAAAATAGGGACTACAGTACATAGAAGTGACATTTGAGAAATTTACTTTAAAAATTATTTGGAAAACTGGAGAAAAGGAAAATTTAATATAATAAAGGCGTACGTTGCAAAAGGAGTTAAAAAAAAGGATAACAAGTAAGTTAAGGTAGAACTAAATAAATGGATAATACGGAAAAAAGTGGGAAAGAAAATTGAAATATTTACGTAAAAGATTGGACAGTAGTGGAGAAAATGCAGAAAGTGAGGTATTGAATATTGACAAAAGGACTAAATTCGGAACGCAAGGTTGAAACCAAAGAATAAGGAAAAATTATCGAAAACCTGGCTGAAAGAAAGGAAAAAATAGGAAAGTACGCTGTAAAGTTTGTGGGAAAAGGAAAAAAGAATGAAATAGGAGAATTAATGGCTAAAAAAGAAAAATGAGGTAGATTTAGTGTCAGTATTTGCGGTAATGGGGCGTATTATGTGGTTATGGTCTTTCTTGTCGGGTTATGCGTCAGGCTGAGGAGTTACGCGGATGTTCGTCTTTTTTTGTTTAGGATGTGGTTTAATTGGATAGGAGAAGGGTTTTAAAGGTTGGGATGTGTTGTTCTGGGGAAGTATGTAGATTTATGGAGAGGGATGGGGTTATGGAGCAAGTTTTGGGCTTATAGATTTGATGTGGGGTTATAGGCGGCTATATGGGTTTTTTGTAGGTTAGGAGGCTTTGAGGTGGGATGTGTGTTTTTGCGGCAGGATTTTGCGTTCTGAAGCGCTATGTGGTCTTATGGGGAAGGATATGGTTTTCTGGTTTGGAATAAGGTTTATTGGCATATTTGTTTTTATGTGGCAGGTTCTGGGTAATGGGTCGTGTTATGTGGTTATGCGCTGCATTGTAGTGATACGCGGCAGGTAGTGGTGTTACCGGGAGATTTCTGATTTTGTAGGGTGGGAAGTGGTTTTATAGGACGGAATGTGTGATTATAGGTCGTGATGTGGCGTAATGGACACATTATGATGTTTTTGTTGGTATATGTTGTTTTGGGGAGGGATGTGGGTTTATGCGGTGGGTTTTTGGTTTATGGGTCAGTTAATGGATTTATAGTGCTTTTGTGAGTTTGTGGGTGGTATGTCGGATTATTTGACAGGGTACGGTTTTATGGGGCATAATGAGGGTTATTAGTTGTTATCTGTGTATTTATAGGGGGATGAAGTGCTATGGGCTTGTTATAGCGTTATGGGAGTGGATAAGTGATAGAGGATAATATGTTGTGATTACGCTTAGAATACCGTAACGTGGTTTCTGATGAGGAGTTATGTTGAAGGATGCGGGGTTGTAGGGCAGGAAGTTGGGTTATGGTGAGGGTTTTCGTTATATAGGACTGGATGTCTGTTTAAGGTGCAGGATATTGTTTTATGCGGTGTGATGCTGGTTGTTCTGGGGAGCGGTTATGAGGTAATATTGCCTGATGTTTTGTTTTAAGACGGAAAGTGGTGTTACGGGGCAGGTTATGGGCTGTGGGATGTGGAATGGGATGTGGGGTAATAGGCATGTTATTGTGTTATGGGGCATGATGTGGGATTACAGTGGGATGTGAGGTCATGGGGTGCGGTTATGGTGTAACGAGGTGGTTTGCAGGGTAACAGGGTGCGATGTGGGTTATGGGGAACGATTTGGTGTTACAGGCCGGGTTGTGAGCTAATGGAGGCGGATGTGGGGTTATGGGGCAGGGTATGTGGTATGAGGCAGGATGTGTTTCTACGGGGCTGGTTCTGGTATTCTGGGGTTTACTGTGGTGTTATAGGACCGCATGTGGATATTAAAGGCTAGATATGGGTTTATGGCGGTGGTTAAGTTTTATAGTGTGTGAATTGGTGTTATAGAACGGAGTGTGGGTTTACGAAGTTATGGAGAGGGTTATGTGTTTGTTGGGCGTGATGTGGTTTTGGGCAGTTTATTTGGAGATATGTGGCAGGAATTGGATTATAGGGTAAAATGTGGCGTCATAGGTCAGGATACGGGTTTGTGGAGCACAATATGAGATTAAGGTGTGGCATGAGGTGTTGTGTAGCGGGCTGTGTTGTTCTGGGCTGTTTATGGTGCGTTGTTTCGGTGTGGTATTTGGATTTTTTTTGGATGGATATTGTACTATGCTGTGGGATGTGGTGTTACGGAGTATATTGCTGTGTTGTTGGGTGGGATGGGGATTTATGGTGCAGGATAAGGGGTTTAGGGTCAGGATGTGGTTTATGTGGTGGTTAGTGGTTATATAGGACGTGATGTGGGGTTATGGGGCAGGTTGTGTGGTTATGGGGTGGGTGGAGGGGTAATGGGTTTTTTTATGGGCATATGGGGCATGTTGTGGACTCATAGGTCAGTATGTGGTGCTACTGGGCAGGATGTGGAGTTATGGTGTAGATCCTGGTGTTTTGGGGCATGATCTGCGGTTATAGGGCTTGTTATGGGGCGATCGGGTTGTTTCTGCAGTACAGGTGTGTATTACGCAGTTATGGGCTGCGTTGTGGGGAAATGGAGCAGGGTGTATAGTTATCGGGCAGTTATGGTGATGTGGTTTTGCATTTGGTGTTATGGGGCTGGCTGTGCGGTTTGGCTGTATATGGTGTTGTGGGTGAGGATGCGTGTTAATGGGGCAGTTTATGATATTTTGAGATGGGATGTAGGATTATGGGGTTGTGGGTAGGGTATTGTTTTGTGGGGTGGTCTGTGCATTTACTGGGCAGGTTATGGGGTAACAGGATGGGATGTGGAGTTTTGGAGCAGTTCATGACGCTGTGAGTTGGGATACGGCGTTATGGGGTGGATTATTGTGTTATATGTCAGGTTGTGTTGATATGTGGCTTATTTTCTGATTTTGGGTTGTGCTTTGGGGTGTGCAGGCTGTGGTGATATTGAGCACTTTATAGTGATGTACTGTTGGATGCGGTTTTATGGGGCAGGTTTTGGTGTTATAGGACGGGAGTAGGTGTTATGGGGCAATTTATGACGTCGTGAGTTGGCATGTGCCGTTATGGGGCAGATTATTGAGTTATGGTGCAGGATGTGGGTTATTGGGCTGATTATGTGGTTATGGGCTGTGTGGCGGTGTTTTGGGTTGTGCGTGGCCTTGTAGGGTGCGATGTGTGGTTATAGGAAGGGATGATGTGTTTTTGGAGAGGTAATGGAATTATAGGGTGGGATTTGAGGTTATTGGGTTTTATTTACGGTTTTATGTAAGGGTATGGAGATATGGAGCAGGATGCGAATTTGTAGGATGGGATGTGGTGTTATGGGGTGGAATGTGCTGTTTAAGTTGTGGGATGTTATAGGACAGGATGTGTGCTCTGGAAAGTTAATGGGATTATGGAGTAGGTTATGGGATTGTGGAGAGTTCAGTGGGTTTTTGGTGAGGATTATGGGAAGAAGAAAGGGAAAAAGTTGGGTAAATTCTTTGAAGACGGAAAAGAACGGGAAAATGCGATATTTGTAAAATTTGAGAAAAAACCGGCATATTTGGATGATATAGGCAAAAAAAAGATTTGAGAAAATAAGGGGAAAAAGAAAGAGATAGTAGTGGAAAATGGGGACATTTAGGGAAAGTATACAAAAAAATCGTTAAGATTTGCAAAAATGGAAAAAATTGTGATATTTGGTGAAAAAATCTTTGAAAATGAAAACTGGAACATAGAAAAAAGGGAGAAAACAAGGGATAAGGAGGGTAAAAACTGGGGTAATAAGGGAAAATTTGGAAAAGACAGGATCATCAGACAAAAAACGGAAAAATGTGGGAGAAAAATGACAAGTGGAGAAAGAGCAAGGAATTGTGGAAAAGGAGGAGGAAAAGTTAAAACACAGAAATCTTCTGTAAATATAGCGGAAAACGGAGTATAATGAGGAAAATAAGGAAAATCGCCATTTCATTTTTTTGGGAGGGTAATCAGAGCTATGGACTGATTTTGTTTATATAATTGGGGTTACTGTTTTTGGATTATGGGTTATAATGAAGGGAATTCTCTGATTTAATGGATTTTGGGTTGCACTCTGGGTTTTATGGAATCTGTTGCATTACCGAGTGATGATATCGATTTTGGGTATCTCAAATGTTTTTCAGCTATTTTGGATGGATACTGTGGAAATAAAGGGTTTAAAGAGGGACTGTCGGGTGGTTAATGGAATCACATTGGAACACTGGGGAGAATGCTGGAAAAGCAAGGGAATAACTTGGCTAATGGGAAACGAAGTGACGAAATGGGAGGAAAAAGAAAAAACATTAAAAAATTGGGGAAAATAGGGAAAAATGCGGAAAATGTGATAAATTTAGAAAAAAGGGAGAATTTTGAAATTTGCTAGATTTGAGTAAGAAAATGGGAATTTCGATTAGAAAAACGAAAAAACGTGAGGAAACTTAGAAAAAAGGTGGGAGTTAAAGTAGTTGAGATGAGGAGCGACGAAATATGGTTTAAAGAAGGGAATGAAAACGGTTCCACGAGTTTCAAATCTTGGAAAATCATTACAAAATAGAAGTATGGAATATGAAATGAAAACTTAGTAAAATTTGTACCAAATCAGAATTAAGGAGAAGTAAAGGAAAATAAGTAATTAGAAATGAAAGGTATTCTAAACAGACTCAAAATTCAATAAGTGAGAACTAACTAAATGAATAGAACATTTTGTAAAAGGCAATGAGCTTTGTAATGAATGGAAAAGAAAATATTTTCATAATCAAATAGTAGGTGATCTTATGTTAAAAAATTTAAATAACGAAGAAAAAACCAGAAACATGACAACATTGAAAAAAAATGAAATCAGAATCAAAAACGGATCTTGGCAGTAAAACGGCAATGAGAGAATAATGGAAATAAAATTGTAGAACTGGAAATAATTCAGCGATTTAGTATAAAAATTTGTAGAATAATCGTAGTCTGGAAAAGAAAAGAAAAAGAAAAATCAGAATAAGGGAAATTAAACTTAAGGAAATAATTTCGAATAAAGGGATTCAAAATTGGGAAAAGAATTTATGGAATAAAATGAAGTTTCTAAAAGAAACATAGTTTCGAGAGAAAAAATTTTAAAAAGCGATTTATCGCAGAAGTGGATATATTGAAAATGAACAAGAATATTTTGCAATGGACTCAAAATTGCGGAAAAAATCCAAACGGGGACGAACAGAAAGGAAGAAAAAAGAAAGGTGGGTAAGTAAAGAAACGTTTGATAAAATATAATAAGAAATGAAAGCCAAAACGTGGATTTTCGAAAGGAAATACTTGGAGGGAAAATATATATACGGAAATAACAGGGACAATGGGAAATAATCAAGGGAGACATAAGGGAATTTATGGGAAATAAAGAGACTGAATGGAAAAAAGGCGGCGTGACGGCAGAAAAAAGAACACAGGGATTATTATCTTACAAATGGGAAAATAGAAGTGGAAAATGGGTTAGCTGAGAGGGAGAAGAATCAAGAAGAGAAAAAGAGAAAGATTTAGTTGAAAAAGGAAATACTTGGGACAATTGAAGAAACATAGAGAATAGTGCAAAATGCTTAATAATAGGGAGTGGATAGAAAAGAAGTTACAAATGCGAAAATTAAAAATCGGGAAAATCTTGTGAATAGAAACGAAAACTTCGATATAATAAGAAAATGCATGACAAAAGGAGGTAATAAGGATTAAAAGAAAATTTGGGAATAAGAGGTAAATAAATGGTATATTTCAGTAAAACTGGAAAAAAATTGGAAAGTCCATGGAAAAATGGGGAAGTAGGAAAAAATGGGAGAACTGACATCTTTAGAATTGAAAAAAGGAAAAACGTGCGATCGGAGAACTGAAATTCGCAAATAATAATGTACTTGCGAATACCTTGTTCAAAAACGGATTAATTTGTAGAATTCGGGGTAATTGGAAAGTTAGAGGGAAGAGGAAAAATGCAAATATGAGAAATCGTGGGAAAGAGGAAAAATAAGGAAAAAATGTTAAATGTCAACAAATCGCATAAATTGAACAAAAAGGACATAAAAACAAAAATCTCGGATAAATAGTGTAAAAACTCCGGAAAAGTACAGGAATATAAGAGGAAAAGTGGGTAAATGGAACGAACTTTTTTTCTGAGTTGAATTTGACATTTAAAGATTTACTGGTTTATGAGGTTTTTTCTCCTTTGGATATATAAATCGGATTAATTGGGAATACGGATGTTTGGTGTTTCTTCTTTCATTTTGGCGTTTTTGTTTTGTAATAAAGTCATTTCAATACTGTTACTCTTATAAACAAGATAGGGCAATTACGAACTGATAGTATACGTCGTTCTTTGAGCCCTCTGGATCTGGAACACAATCCTGCCCCTCTGATGCACGAAATCAATCCTTTTGGTATTGATCAGTAGCTGCAACAACGGGGTTCCCTTAGAACACGAATTAACGGAAATTGCATTGGATGTAGGGTTACGGACCGGGCAAT
This sequence comes from Tragopan temminckii, assembly GCA_028571105.1. Lineage (NCBI taxonomy): Eukaryota > Metazoa > Chordata > Aves > Galliformes > Phasianidae > Tragopan > Tragopan temminckii. The sequence goes on from JAOWBP010053939.1 coordinate 8,777, forward strand.
GAGATTACGGAGACGGACATGCGGATATGGTGCACGATTTGTGGTAAAGGCGGGTAGTGATTTTATAACGGTTTTTATGCGACAATGGTTCTGATTACGTGGCTCTAGCCTGGGATTTGTGGCCGAAATAAGCTGGTATGTATTGTTGTGTTATGAGGAAGGAGGTTTCTACGGCATGTAATGACTTTGCGGGATAGGATTGTGGGGTTAAGAGCAAGTTTAAGAGGTTATGAAGCAGGATGTAAGTTTCTGCGGAAAGATGCGAAGTTACGAGAGGGATTTGGTGTTGTTGGGCAGGGTGTTTTGTTTTGGGGGTAATATTTGCTGTTAGGTGGCAGAATCTGTGGATATGGGTAAGGCTGTGGATTATTTTGGTGGATATGGTTTTCAGGGGTGCGTTGTGGCTTTATGGGTCAGATTATTGGGATATGTGTCAGAATGTGTGATCAAGGGCCGGTTTGTGAGACTATGGAGAAGGAGGCGGGGTGATGGGGAAAGCTTTGCGGCTATGGCGTGGGCGATGTGGATATGTGCTTATGGGGCACGATGTGGTGTTTTGGGCAGGATTTGGTGTTAATGGGCAAAGTATTGTGTTATGGGGCAGTAAGTTTTGATAGGGGGCCGGATGTGTGGTCAGGTACCGGTTTGTGAGATTATGGAGAAATATGTGGAGATACGTGGCAGGCTGTGGAGTTATAGGGCTGGATTTGGTGTTATGGGGCAGGGTGTAGTGTTATGTGGCAACATGGGGTGTTATGGAGCAGTATGTGTTGTTATGGGGCTGGATGTGTGTTACGGGCCTGTTTGTGAGGTTATGGAGAAGGATGCGGGGTTATTGGGCAGGTTTTGCAGTTATGGCGCGGGCGGTGTGTTAATGGGGAAGGTTATGGGCTTATGGGGCATGATGTGGTGTTATGGGACGGTATGTGGTGTAATGGGGCAGGATGTGGTGTTATGGGGCAACATATGGTGTTACGGGGCAGTATGTGCGGTTTCGGGCAGGACGTGGTGTTATGGGCTTCCGTTTGGAGTTACCGGTTTTGTTAAGGTGTCATGTGCTGGGATTGTGGTTTTGTGACAGTATGCGGTGTTATGAAGCAGGATGTGGTGTTATGGGTTTCCATTTGGAGTTATCGATTTTGGTATGGTGTCATGTGCTGGGATGTTGGGTTTTGTGACAGTATGTGTGGTTATTGGGCAGAATGTGTGTTACGGGCCTGCTTGTGAGGTTATGGAGAAGGACGCGGGGTTATGGGGAAAGTTTTGCGGCTATGGCGTGGGCGAAGTGGTTATGTGGAAGGTTATGGGCTTATGGGGCATGATGTGGTGTCATGGGACGGTTTGTGGTGTTATGGGGCAGAGTGTGGTGTTATGGGTCAACATATGGTGTTACGGTGCAGTATTTGCGTTTATGGTGTGGGCTGTGGTGTTACGGGGCCAGCAGTGGGTTTTTTTGGGTGGATATGTTGTTAAGGGTTGCGTTGTGGTTATATGGGGCGGACTATGGGGTTATCTGGCAGGATGTGTGGTCACGGGCCTGTTTGTGAGATTATGGAGCTGTATGTTGGGTTATGGGGCTGGCTGTGGAGTTATAGGGCTCATTTGGTGTTAT
>JAOWBP010053940.1:0-10388 GCA_028571105.1 Tragopan temminckii
GCAGCCTGGTCTGGTGGTTGGTGACCCTGCACATAGCAGGGGGTTGAAACTAGATGATCATTGTGGTCCTTTTCAACGCAGGCCATTTTATGATTCTATGATTCTAAGTAGGGCCACATGGAGCAGATTGCCTAGGCTCATTTTCAGGCAGCTTCTGAAGGACTCCAAGGAGGAGACTCCACCACCTCTGGGCAACCTCTGTTCTGGTACCCACATGGTGCATAAGTCCTTCCTGGTGTTCAGAGAAAGACTCCTGTGCTCCAGTTTGTGCATATTTTCTCTTGTCCTGGCATTGGGCAAGGCTCAAAGCTGCCTGGTTCTGTCCTCTTTCGTAGCCACACTTCAGGCTTTTTTAAACATCAGTGAGATCCTGAGCCTTCTTTCTCCAGGATGAACATCCAAACTCTCTCAGCCTTTCCTTATAAGGAGAGATTCTCCAATTGCTTTACCATCTTGTGGTTCTTTGTTAGACTCTCTTCAGTATGTTCACATCTCCCATGAACTGGGAAGTCCAAAACTGGTCACAGCATTCCAGGTGTGACGTCACCAGGACTAGTAGAAGGGAAGGATCACTTCCCTCAGCCTGTTGGCAATACTTTGTCTAATGTAGCCCAGGAGAGCTGTTGCTTTAAGCCTTGTTATACTTGTGATTTCCTTTGTACCAGAGAACAGTACAGTTTTAACTATATTCTCTTAAAATACGTTTACTTTAGGTCTGACATATTCCTGTGCATAACCAGTGCTTAGGAAATAGGGTTTCAAGGACCCGTAAAACTAGTGAGCAATTCATCTGTATGATGGGAGAAAGCTGTGGATGTAGTGTTGTATAACTCCATGGAGAGGTGAGGTGCTCTGTGAAGCTGCCACAAGTGAGATTCAGCCACTGGTTTGGCAGGGATGAGCAACAGACTGAGTTTATCCCAGCACTAGTGGCCTTGGTGTTTTTCTGTTCTGAGACTTTATCGATAGGAAATTTTGAGTTAAAAACACACAGGAAATGAGACTTTTTCCTCCATGTGTCTTTTTCTTTTGTGACAAGAACTAAAATGTCACACTCATAATCACTCATTTTAATTTGTATGATCTATCATTATATGGATACTGGTCTAGAGAGGCTAGTTCCCCGTGTTCCTTTGCAAATGACCTTTTAGAATCTCAACAGTGGACCAGCTATGAGGAGAAACCGGTACTACATCCTCCCATTGAGTGAATCATTCAGAAATACTGACATTTGCTCCCTTCTTTGGTAAAATTTACTTATGTCATTACACAATGAGACAAAAGCATCCAGCCTTATCTCAAACTAAACTTAAAGTAGGATTTAAAAAATGCCAGACAGTTCATGAAATGGTGTCCTTCTAGCCTCAAATAAATTTTGTCAGAAATCTATACAACCCACATACATAGTTCTAAAAAAGCACTCATTTGTGTAAATTTGTTATTTTTTCAAACTATATGCCTGGAATCATTAAATCTCAATCTAAAGAACTTTACTAAACTGATAGTATTAGTACAAAACTTTTATATTCAAGAGCAAAACAAATTAACTAAGTTGTCTGCAGACACGGCCTGAGCTTTGATTTTTAAAAAAGCCTGTTAAATCTGAGTAAATAATGTGAAATAAAAACATTTCAGACCTTAGAGATGTAGTGTTGTTTGAGAATTTACCACTGACATTTTCATTAGATTTTGTGCAGAATGCAGTATGTACCTTGGACTTTGTATTTTGTTATAAATGCTTTTCATAGCTTTGTCTTAAATATAAAATAAAAATAAACCGTAAATAAATAAATAAAACAGCATGCACATATAAATCTTTTGGTTTGGTGTTTTATGGCATTTTAATTCTAGCTGTCCTGCAATGTCCAGTTTTCCAGCATGTTTGATACATTAGTGGTGCTAGAATCAATCATGTTAGCTCAAATGATCAGTTTTAAAAGAATGAAAGGATGTATACATACATATCCTCCTTCAACTACATTTAGCAGAACATATACTGCTGAACATGAATGAATGAGCATACTTTATTTCTTAAAGTGATCCAGGTAACTGCAGAGGAGAGCTGTGAGAGTCATTCTTTCTAATGTTACTAATGTTTCTAAAATCACCAAAATAAAGGGGGTCATATAGTACAGCCGTCTACATGCCATCCATAAGTATAACCCCAAACTTTTCAGTCTTCAGGAAATGAATGCAGTCAAATGCATATCTAATAAAATTGTTGTAACAGTTCCCATGTGGCACTTCAGAAGATAACTTTTAAGAAGGAGTCTAATCAATGACAATAAAAAACTAAATAAATTTGCCCAGTTGTCAATGATTTTGGGACCTTTTGACTACTTTTGTCCAAGCTGATCAATTTATGAATGATAAATTCATAATGAGAAATCAGGTCATGTGACAAATCAATTACTGTTTCCATGTTACTTGTTCCTGAGGGTCCTCAGATTGTTACTCTTCCCATGGAATGTATTTCATTGAAAGAAGTGACACAGTGCACCCCAGAATTCCCAGGGACATGCTATGTTCAGCTTTTAAATTAAAGAAATCAGAATGTTTATGTATTTCCAAGTGGACCATTTTTAAAAAATATCTGCCATGTGTATTAAAAAAACATGCATGTGTACAATCTACTTGCATTCTTCTGCGCCCCACTTAAAAATTAGTTATACATTTTGAAATCTGTGTAGAAGACAACATTTGGAAAAATCCTACGGATCACATTTCTCAGGTTGAAAATGGGGTTAGTTACAATACTTTGTTAGATATCAATTTTTCTCACTTGAGGTAGCTGGAAAACACCATACAATTTTAGCTACAAGTGATTAAATTGTCAGAGAATAATATATAAACAACGTTTCTCACACTGACTCAAACTGACTCGAACTGACCTCTGTATTTCTTTAGATGAAATAGACAGAAATTTCTCATGTAAATAAAACCCAATTAAGTGAATTTAAGCTTCACAGATCATTGAACTTTTGATGCAATGGCATGTGGAGATTGCTCTGAAACAAAATTTCCCTTTGTGTATTGTTTGCATTTAATTTAGTCAACCCTAGATATTCAGATTAAGAGAAAGTGGGGTGGACACTGCTATTTTCATTATTTTCAAGAGTGTTTCTGAGAGTGTTTCGTTTTATTCCTCAACCCTGAGGGTATAAAAATTAGATCCTGATAAATGTAGAATTTTCATTGCAAATCTTCATAAATTGTAGTGTGTTCTCTAGAAGTTACAGAAAAGTGGGTATTTTTAGTTATTATCAAAGTGTATTTTAAGATAATTTCATATATAAAATGTTAATTCAGTTTTGATAAATATGAGTGCTAGTTATTTCCTAACCTATGATAATGAGCTTCTTGCCTTGGAAAATAACGTCAGCACCAACTGCAAGAGTTCCCAGGGAATTCAAGCTCATACATTTACTCATAAATAAAATATATATATATTGCTTTAAGACTGTTTCTTTTTACATTACCTTTGTCTAAATATTATTTTTTTTGTTCAAATATATTGAAAACTGTTCTGGTCTGTTTATTCACACGTGTTCTACCTGTGGAATATTTATTGCTCAAATATTTTCTTCTTAAGACTTCAACATAAATTTCATGGGAAAATAGTATTTTATTCTATCGTCTTTTTGTATCTTCTTTTTTTTTTTTTTTTTTTTTTTTTTTTTGTGATTGCTGAAAATACATATATAAGTTTTTACTACCTGTTTATATTACGTAAAAATCCATGACAAAAGAGAAATAAGCTCAAGAAAATATGCAAATTAAAAATACCAAAAATCTCTCTGAGATATCTTACTTTACAACTGGCAAAATAGTAAGGAAGAAAGCTAAAATTTATTTTAGTTAAAAAAAAAAATCATTTTACAGTTCTTATATTACAGATGAAGGCATAGAAACAACTTATCTCCTTCCATGTTCAACTCCAGACTAAGTTAAAACTGCCCACTACCAGAGGCAGTCAAATCTTTCATGTCTGAAAACTTTTGAAAAATTCTGCTGTGGTACCACACAGAAGGTAGGCACTGGGAAGCCTTGAACAAGTGACTTGTAGTGAGATTTAGTTAAACCCACAGTGTTATCTGATGTTGTAATTATCTTTTCTATTATTTAGCTTTATATAGAGATTGAAAGGATTACATAAGTTATTGTAGGGAAAAGTATTCATATTTTTAATAATCCTTAGATTCTTTTGTCGTTCACAAGCAACTAAGCTCTCTGAATTCTTGCATCATATTTTTGATTCCCTAGGCATTAGGTGTTTAAAAAATTTTACACGTTTCTGAATAACATCAACACTTCTGGTGAATGGAAGTGGAAAAATCTCTCATTTGTTTTTTGTTTGGAAGAACTCCTTATTTGTTTATGTGTGGGTTTTTTTCCCTTCCCTTTCCTTTATAAAAAGAAATAAACATATGGGAACACATTTTCACACTGATTTAAAAAATAAGTTTTGGTATTCCTTCACGTTTGCAGACCATTAGGCTTACCATGGGGCAATACTCACTGCACAGTTTCAATCACAAATACATATACTGTGTAAAGAGGCAATTTTCCTTATTCTCTAGGTACCTCATTTCTGTTTCAGACGAAAACAAAAACATACAAAATATCTGTCTCAGAAGATAGTTCTGAAGTTGTCCAGTCTTTAATGTAGCCTGAGATCTTCTGGGGGTAGATATATTATATTCATATATTATATTCATATGTACTACTTTTGTATTTTGTTGATTACTCTATCACTGATAACTTCTGGAAATTGGTTAGCACCCTCAAAATCTGTATTTCATGTACAGAAATATAATCTCCATCAGTACAACTAAGATGATGGCTTTTCTGGAAAACATGATAACTGCAAGGAAAAACTTAGCATTTACACACGAGTAAGTATCGTGGAATGACAAATAACAGAGTAATAGCAGCCTCAGAGTTGTCAGTTACCCCAAAGTTCAAAGTTCTCTAAACATTTGCAAATACTTTCAGCAGAATGCTATGAATATCTCCATCTTGAATAAGTCCCAATATGTGTCACTTAATGATAAAAGTGAAAGTCATGTCTGAGCGCCTGAAAAAAAGGCAGCCTTCAAAGAGCTGTGCGTACATTTGTAGAGCATATCAACACATTCTCAAGTCAGCTATTCATATTGATGTCATCTTTTTGAGTACCAAACCAATGTTGTCATTCCTTGTCACCAGTTCTGGATGAAGCAGTAAACAATAAAATATTGAAAATGATGGAAACTTTTCCATTTATAACAATCATTTAAACTATTCTTCTAGATTTAAATAGAAAGTTTGCTTATGTTTGATACAATGATTTTACCATGTCACTGGCACTGACAGCTTAAACAACCTTGTTCAGAGACTCCCTGACAGACACAAGTGACAAGTCATTTATCTGAAAATGAAGGACAGAATCTTATGGGTGAATACATATAATTTTACAATGTAATTATCAGAAATATCTTTCATAAAAGTAAAATCTTCAGCTACAAAACTTATGTAACTGGCTAGCCAAGGAGAAAGTTATTAGTAACATATGCTTCTTCATGGTTTGATTCTTGAGTTCCTGCTTAACTGTATGCTATACAGCAACATGTACCCAAACATTCTCAACTCAAATTGTAATTTAAACCCCTACATTGCTAAAAAGGAAAATTCAGAAAAGATAAGTAGTTTACAATGCGTTTTTTCTGAACAGAACATCTGTAGGACTGAGTACATACTTAACACATTATATAAACATATATTTGTCCAGATGTCTCTAGTATAACTGAGATCGTTTTTTCCCGTTTGTAGATTTAACACAATTCGCCTATCTGAGAAGAACATTGTAATACTTAGAAATGCCTATGTACCACCTAGGCATTTCTTTGTTAATGAAATAAAGTTTTTCATCCATAAATGCAAAAACACATTGCGTTTTGGCCAACATGTCCCTTAAAGACACGAGAAGTGAATTGCTGAGAGTATAAACTGCTTCTCAAAGACCTTATGACCTTATAGTTCTGATCACAAAAGAAATTATGTTTTCTTAAATTCTGTAAAATTCATTATTTATATGATTTCTTGTACAATTTCCAAACACAATGTAACTCACAGCATTACTTTAAATTGTGAGCTGACCACAGACTTTCATCATTAACAGCTAATTATGCCTGGAAACTCTTACTTGATTAAAGAAACATTTAAAAGCTCCTTAGTTTAAAATTGTTACAGGCATTTGTCTGCACTCTTTGTTTTCCATGAAAATAAATTTTGTTCATTTTCAGATTCAAGTAATATGGCCAGATGCTTGCTCCTTTTTTTGCTAGCTGATTGTTACTAAAGTCAAAAGGATATCATGGACATCAACAAAACTGAATTTGTTTTGCTTTTATTTATTCTGCATGTTTTGTCATCATGGAGAGTTTGTCTGAGAGATCAGTACATGATTTTCTACTTATTTCCTTTTTTTATTCTTAGTTAAATATTATTAAGATATTTATGTTCTATAAACATTCAAATTAGAGCTACAATTATCTGATCTTAGTGCTGTAACATTACTTTTGTGCTAATAGGTTCCAGGAGAGGCTATATCCACATTGCCATCTCCTCTGAAATCCTTACACTGTAGAACTCCAGTGCGTTACAGAAATCTACAGTTACTCCAAGCCCAATCTGAATCCTGACATTCACAGTAAATCTGTGTAAGAAAAGGATGAGGGTGGATGTATGTGAAGTTGAGTCATTTCTTCTATAGCTCCAAAGCCCTTGGCTCCCTGTCATCTACACAGTATGCCAGTTAGATCAAATGCAGAGTCTAGTCTCAGATGAATCAGAGAAATCCCTTATCAAGAAAAGCTGGGTAGAAAAGAGTGACTTACTTCAAGAACTACTTCTATGAGTAAGTAGAGAAAACAGTTTTGTACCAATTTCTACACATTCTTTAAGAATTCCTTGCTTGCAGGGCAGCAAGATAATCTAGGCTTAAACAGGTCACAACATTGACAGTCTTGCAATTGAGTCAATGAGAAATGGTATTCCTGAGCAGAAAAATATAATAGAAGATCCAAAGAGTAACTTTTTTCAAATAGAAAAAATCAGATGAATATAGAATTTCTATTAGGTCAGCTAAAATGCCTTATCTTTGTAATTTAAAATCGCATATTTCACTTATGATTTTCTTTTATTTTTTTTTCAAATACAATTTCAATTCATTAATTACTTCTGAGGATTAAAAAAAAAATTGTTGTAAATAATATTTCCTTTAGAACATATAGATGGAGATACTTTGCTACCATCTTCACATAAGGATTTTTTAGTACAAAATACATCATTTCTTAAAAGGGACACTCTTCTATATACAAGCACACAAAATGCTTAAACATATTTCAAGTAACAAAGATTTGTTTTTCGTTTGTATATTTGGAATGCATTGTTTAAGTTTATACATCTCATAAACACACATGCAGTACTCCTTAGTTTTTACTCATGAGTCTTGCTCACGTAGAGGTACCTGACGAATTTCATTGTATTTTCTTTCATGAAGAGTTAGAATGGCAGATTTTGGCCAACAATTTGCAGCAAAGTTAGGCACACTCACATTTTCAAATGTTAATTTTTTCATGTGTGTTTTTACATTTTTAGTACTATTATCCAGCGGTTACACCAAAACACCGAATCACACTACACTGATTTTTTTTTGTTTTGTTTTGTTCTATTATTTAATTTTCGAAACACTGAAAATCTTTTAGTCTCACTTTCTTCATTTTCAAGATCAAAGCAGTGCTAATGGACTATTTGGAAAGTCAGCCTTAGGGAAAATCAAGTTCAGTTTAAAAGAAATAGTATTTTTATCTCCCTTGGAAACCTTTAAAGAGTCTGCAAGCAGCACAACCTGGAAGCAGTTGCTTAGTCTTTCTTTACCATGTTTGTAAAAGATCCACAAGGTGGCATTACGTAATACTGTTTTTCGGGGTTCTCTGATAAACTTCCATGCCATGGAAGTAAAGGATTAATTTCTTTGAATTTTAATGTTACATGAATTTTGCCTAGTGGAAAGCCTCCTAGTTTAGTTATTAAATACTTTTTGTTGTTTGAGTAAATAACAATACATTAAGAAATAGTACCCAATTCTAGAAATACTGCAGTGACTTGCAGCAATATATCTGAATACATTTATTTATTTTTTAAGGCAGTGTGTTATATTCCAAATGGGCCTGAATGAATTATCTTTGTCATCTGTGGAAATATCTCCATGGGTTTGAAATAGTATTGGATAAGATCATAAAGAAGTTCTAGATATGTGTATGCAGTATACAACTAAAGTAAAATTCATTGCTTTAGAAGGTCAGAAAAATGTGATAAATCCTTATAAAATTGTACAGACAGAATTGAAATGTCATTGTGCTCCAGACTCAACAGCATGCTTGTTTTACGTTCTTTCCCTCAAGTTGCACTGAGCAGCACTAATTACTGAGCTCATGTATCACCTGCTTCTGTGTTTCCTGGCAGAGAAGAATACAAAATTATTTTCAGGGGACTGCTAGGTCAAAATGAGGAACAATCCTTGCCCTTGCCTCTCAGAGACTGTTGACTGTCAGAGTGCTTTCAGTTCTGTGTTCAATTTGTATTAAGACAAAAGAGGAATGATCTGATCCAGTCCAGGATTCTCATGTGATATGAGCAAACTTCAATAACTTCAGTCACTGCTGTGGAAAATTACATAGCACTAATCTGATAATTAAAGCTAACTGATGTCTTTTCAGACAGTATAAGAAAGTTCAAAGAGTTCTGAAAATAAAAATAACGTTTACAAATTTCCAGTTACAAAGAGGTTCCAGAAATCTTTTGGACTGAAAAATTGATGCTCAGTAGGTTTTCATTTACCTGAGAGTTGCTGCTGCAAAGTAAGTTTTTCCTGCAATGCTCCTGACTTCCAGTCCCTTAGCTCCCCTTCCCAACACCCCCCAACAAGAACAAAAAAAAAAAAAAAAAAAAAAGTTCACTACCACTTCATATTTTCATACTAAACCTGAGTGAGAATGCACTATTTCTGTGACACCTTAGTGTAAATGCCAAGCATTTAATTTAAAAAGTATATTAAAAATATATGCATAAAATGACAATGTTTATCAAAATAATATGAAATTATTTTCCACTTAGTCAGTAGGGTTTTGACAATGAGATACATTCCAAAACCAAAAAGCAAAAATAAAAGAAAGATATTCTTGCATAATCTTATCATTTCAAGAATGACACACTGAAGAACAGTTTCTAACACTGGAAAGCAACAGTGAAAGAGTTATCACTGGTGGCAGATTCTGTGTCCTGATTTCAGCTGAGACAGTGTTAGTAGCGTATGAATATTTTGGTCGTTTCATGTGCACTATGGGCCAGGGCAGGCTATTTTGTGGCAGAGCTGCTGCCTTTATGGTGTGGCATCAGGAGCAGGATGGAATCAGAATAGACAACTTGAACTAAGTAGTGGGTTATTGCGTACCACGTGACATCATGCAGATGCTGTCTGTTATAAAGCTGTAGGGAGGTGGCCAGGGAGCAGCCATTTCTCAGGGACTGGCTAGGTGTTTGTTGGTGGGTGGTGAGATACTGCGTTGCTGATAGGGTACCAGTTGGCAGGCAACTGTATTGCTAGCTGGGCACCAGTTAGCAGGTGGTAAGTGATTGCATTATAGACATATATATATATGTATGTATGTATAGTTATCATCACATTTTTGCTTCTGTTTTCTTTTTCTGTCTCAGTAAATAGTTTTTATCTCAACCTATGAGTTCTATTTTGTTTCTAATTCTTTTCCTTGTCCCATTTTCACGGGGGAATTAAGAGAACAGCTGTGTGGTGTTTTGTTGCCTGCTGGTTTAAACTGAAACGTTCTGTAAGTGTGCGTTATGCCAGATAAGTGAAATTTAGTTCCAAACTTCTCTTTCTATATATATAATATATACTATATCTATATACTAAGTATATAGTATACACTTAGCATACATATTAGTATAGATAGTATATACTTAGTAAATATGTATATACTTTGCAGTATTTACTGGTTATTTCTCCGTTAAGATGATGCAGTATCAAAATTTAACGATAAGAGCTTTCAAAATGATCTCTGCAAACAATCAAAATTTGTAGTGTCTATTTCTATGTCATAAAGAGGAATACCAAACATTAAATGATTATATACAGCTTGTTCAACTGTGGGGAAAAAAAAAGAAAGAAAAAGAAGAAAAAGAAGAAAAAAAAAAGGGATTTGGATGTTAAGATATGAAAATATACACATAACTACACAATACAGTAATTTGGTAAAGTTTGCAATGAAAGCTAAATGCTGAAAACATATTTTTAATTTAGGCTATGTACAGTGAACTAATCTCAA
>JAOWBP010053942.1:0-10383 GCA_028571105.1 Tragopan temminckii
GGAGGTTGTGGATGCCCCATCCCTGGAGGCATTCAAGGCCAGGCTGGATGTGGCTCTGGGCAGCCTGGTCTGGTGATGGTGACCCTGCCCTTAGCAGGGGGGTTGAAACTACATGATCACTGCAGTGCTTTTCAACCCAGGCCGTTCTATGGTTCTCCTTCAGCACACCTGTGTTGTTCTTCTCACTGCAGGTGAGGACGTTGCCCTAGGAGAAGCAGATGACCTGCTGAAGCCCCCCCCAGCCAAAGACAGCCGGCCACCCAGTTCTGTTGACTCCATCGCCACAGAGCCCTGGCTGCGGCCGGGAACGGCAGCAACACTCCGCAGGTTCCTGACGGAGCAGCAGAGCCCAGCAAAGCTGTCTCCTGAGGGCTCGCTGCCACTGGGCTGGCAGGGCCTCTCCACTGCACACGGCTGAGCGCAGCCCGCGTGGAACCCACGTGTGCCTTGCAGCAAGGGAAGGGAGCGTCCTGTTTGGCACTACTGCACTTTTAGGATCTCTCATAGGGATAACTGTACTCGATGTGAATAGCGTGGAGCTCTGTGTGTAATTTCAAGTAGCAATAATGAAGAAATGGAAGCTGCGGTGCAGTGGGGACCTTCAGAGCAGAATGCTGTACTACATGGCAGTGGAAGCGGGGCAGTGAAGTATTTTGGTGTTTTTTGCACTTTTTATACAAGTTAGTTTCAGCCTCGGAGGCGAATTTGCGAGGAACAGCGTGTGTGGGAATTTGATATTAAATCAGAGTTACGTTTTACCTTTGTTCATAGCAAAACTCCAGGAGTGTTTGTTTGCAAATAGTGGCACAACAGCAGAGATGCAGTTTGAGCTTTTACCGGAAGAGTGAACAACCTGGAGGAGGCCACTTCCCTTTCTCAGTGCTGAATGTGTGCTGGGGTGCCGGGGAGGTGAGCAGTTGCTAAATGGAAGAAGGGCTGTTAGCATTGTATCTTACTTTCCTAACTTGGTTTGTGTTGGAGATACAGATAGTGTGGTATATATTTGTTTCTGATTTAAGAGGTAATAATAAATTATTTTGTTACTAAAAATCTGAAAGCAGACTGAAGTTGCATTGGTGTTGCAGTTGCTGTCACTTCCCTTCTCACATAGGAAGCAGAGTGCCAGGGCTCCCTTCAGAGCAGGAAGAACCCATGGAGCCATGGCTGAGCAGAAGCTCTGCTCTTCAGCAGTGTCCACAGCTTTTAGCACAACCCATCCTCTCTTATTTACGGTTACCCCCCCTCTGGCATCCAGCACGCTAATCACAATCCTCTTCATCCTCCAGATCTTTCCTTCAGCTTTCTCCTGCATAGCCAAGTAAATGCAGCTACAGACACAGCACTCCAACTCTGCACCCCTCCCTGCAGCTGCTGGCAGACTGCAGTAACCACCAGGCTGAATGCAGGGCTGCAGCACAGCAAGACCTGGAGCTCAGCATAAGAGAAATGATGGTGCAGGAGCTCTGCTGCCAGAGAACCAACACTAAACAGCTACTTGCTCTTTTCCACTCAAGCAGTAAAGTGAGGAAGGGCACAAAAAGATCACACAGCGACAACTGACTACTAAAATAGGGAGTACGCCACAGAGAAATAAAGCAGTACGGTTTTACAAGTCACCAGTGAACTAACCTACAGTACCTGTTGCACTCTGAATACTGGACGGCACACAGACGTACACAGAAACCAGGCTAACAGCTCAGTAGGCTTTTTGCTACACCCCAATTAACATTATAAGTGCAAACTACACGGAGGTCAGGCCCTTTAATTCCCTTCAGTGGCTTTTCCCCAGCTACTGCACTGAACTGCTTCCAGCTCTGCCTTCCAGAGCCCTGCTGCTGCCCGCTCCGTTCCTCTCCCTCAGTTCCAAGTAGTGGATCCGTGGCAAAGGAAGGTATAAAACAAGTGCTGTGGCTTAGGCTGGTTTTGATTGCACCGATGAAAGAGTTCAAAAACTTTATTGACCTATAACCCGATTAGAGTATGCCAGATGAGAACCAAATATTGTACAGAAAGTTGTACAGAATTTTTTTTTACATAGAAAACTTTACATATCTGTACCATATACATTTTGTCCATCTGAAAAAAATTTCTACATCCATTGTAATACAGAATGCTTGACAATCTTGTCTTTTAACCATCAGAGCACAATTCACAGTATGAATACATTTCCAATAAATTTAACCATCCCCGAACCATGCCCGATCTGTGACTCGAATATATTCAACATTAAATTCTGTACATCAGAGTGAAATCTACATCAAACAAAAAAACATGTGACAGCAGACACAACCTAGACTTGTTTGCAGTGATTCAAGTTCCAGTCCTTGAAGGATCATCGTTTTGATGGCTCGTTATACTGAGAAGCCCTAAAACAAGTATATTACAGGTAGTTACGTCAGTCGTGGTACTTCTACCTCTGCTCTTGACCAAAGTCAGCAACACTAACTGCTGGGCTACAACGAAACCAGAGAAATTAAACCACAGCCCCCCAAAAATAAACCCAAATTTCTAGTGCATTTGGTAAACAATTCAGTGTTATGGGTTTTCAACAAATCAAAAATACAGAAATAAAACAATTCAGGAAGAACTGTATAGTGTTAAAGAGTTTATATTACAGACCTGCATCTCTGTACATTTTCACAGAAGGATGATTACCGACGTCTCAGTCAGCCTGAGTGTGCAAAAAATCTTAGAATATCAGACACAGTCGCTAAATAACTTTTACCATGAACAATAATCTCCTTTTTCTTTTCACTATAAACATTTGATCCTTCAAAATACAGCTCTCCTGAGTTGTACTTCTCGCAGAAGCTCAAACCTTTACATACAGAGTTCTTTGGGTACGTTTTCCTTTCACACCCGCCACAACCACGTGTTGCTATACTGCTGTCTAGGACAGGAAAGGATGGCGCAGCCCACGCTGACGAGAGGACTGTGCTAAAAACCGGCTCCGTGCTCAGCACCGGCCAGGGCAGAGAAACCCATAGACAATCCATCAGGAAATAAAGGGACTGGAGTGTTGCAAGCCTTAATTACAGGTGTAAGCATCTGTACCATTCATCCTTAGACACACGCTGCCGTACAAAGAAACCACTTCTATGGATGCCCAGACAGAACGGCTCAGCTCCCTGGTCCTTTTATTTAGCTGAGGAGTTCACACTCCGTGCTACTGCTTGCTTATTGCAGACTCGTGCTCTGGTGGTTGGGATATCTGAAAAACCACGCCGATCCGCAGGAAAAACCTTCGCAGAACAGCTCGGAGTTCAGGGATAAGGTCAAACTGCATAATTTCACACAAGAGAGGATAGTAGAAAGAAGCGTGAGCCTTGAACTGAGGAGAAAACAAACACACAGACCAGGTTATTCCATAATGCATCAGCACACCTCAGAAAGCCTGCGAGTGAAGAATTTTAAGTGCTCTCCCAGTCCAAGAAGTGACAAGCCGAAGCATCACCGTAACAGAAGCTTGCAGTGCTGGGATAAGGCTAAGGCAGCTGTCAAGACTTCTGACATGCTCACTGGCTGCACACAGATCTCTAACTCTTACTCCTCAATAGGAAAAATTTTGCCCATATCCGTTACATCTGTGGTTGTGGTTGGCCTCCTTCACTTAATATTTCATTTCTGCTAGAAATGGAGGGAGATCTAAATACAGATTTATTTAATCCAGAACTGCTTTGGAAAAGGTCAAGGTGATTCACGTGCAAGATAGAAAGCAAAACCAGGAGTTACTTCCAAGCACTTTGAAAGCAGTACCAGCCAGTAACCCTTCTCCTCAGCAGGAGAGGCATAAAAGCAACTTAAAACACATTTCTAAACGATTTTAGCATCTTTAAAATATTCTCAGACAGCTCAGCGTTCACTGTACCCCCATTCTGCAATGCAGTCGTTGGTAACCATCAAGTGCAGCTGCAACACATTTCTACAACACACAACCCTACAGAGCAGCAGGAACTTCTGAAGCAAAGTATGTGGCTGTGTGCAAAGAGCTGCTGGTTTGGAATGATATTCAATGCAGCATTTCAAGTAGTTCCCATTACCTACCCTTTCATCACTTATCTTCAGAACTTTAGTCAAAAATAAGAGCAGAAGATTAGTCCAGGCCTCCCGATGGCTTTCTGATGTGAGAGTAAGAAAGTAACTCAGAGCCTCACTGCAGACACTGGGGAGAGAAGACACAAACCAGTAACTCGCACTGTATTTTGAGCTCCACTGCAAGGTGAGCTTTGGCTTTGTAACTAGCTGCACCAGCACAGAGAACTGGCACAGAACCACACTGCTCTGGGAAAGCTACTGTAAGTCTCGTGATTAACAAATGCTCAATGAAAATGAAATGCTCAAATGAAAACCAAAGTCCTAGGACCTCAATACTGAACAGGATTATGAACTGTAATAGCAGTTTGCACATATACATAAATGGTACCAAATGCTCTCTGAGGGGTATTAGAATGCAAGACAAAATGATACAACAGACTGAATCTTGTGCTGATGCAAAAACATAGTTTTTCATCTTTGCTCCTTGGTCTATTAAATCTTAAAATACTTCCATTCTTTCTCCACCATGGTTTGAAGCCCTCTGTTATTCCAGCTCTGGCTTGAAGGAGTTCGCACAGTAAGAACGCTCAGGTAAATCAGAGTGGATTATAATTAATACTCAACAATGAAAAAACAACATGCCACAAGCTTCTATGTGCCCACAGGATCCTGAAAGCCTGTGCTCATTTCTACAGACGAGAACAAACAGCATCAGTTCCCTAAAACAGCTGAAGTTACTGGGGAAAAAAAGAGTAGAGTTTATATATATATATATTTTATTTTTTTTGTAAAAATCCCTCACCTACTGACATGCTAGCTGGGGGGTTCACTCAAGTAAGTTTACTACAAACAAGCAAACCCAAACCAGCACATTCTTTAATGGATAACATTAACAGGTTCTGCTATATGGCCCTTACTTTAGCAGCCTTTGCTGGACTTCTTCCCACGCACTGGTTCGGCTTTCATCCATGTACATGCGGAACAGAATGCGTAACCCACAGGCAAGACTGCTTGTCTCCTGCTTCAGAAGATTGGGCTTGGACTTGCCTTTAAAACCTAAAGAAATTCAAAGAACCCATTTAGGGTTTTGTTTGTTTCACTGAAGTTTTTAGTACCTCTCCTGAGCATGTCCTGCATATAGACAGTCAGCATATAACATATGTTACATTTGTTAACACATAACATACAATACACATGAACAGTAAAAATACATGTTTATACAAATACGTATGTCTAAGTATTTATTTTATCATGTATATTATGTATTTATAGATTAATATTGCTAATTTTAGTGCAAGGATAGACTGAACTGCTCCAGTACAGAGATTCCATTTTCAACCTGTTTTGGAAAACACCACATATTTCAAAAACAGACTTGTTAGCCCCACAACCCTCCTAACACTGTTTTGTACCTGCAGTTTCCAAACACAGGACACACCTACAGCCAGTGTTTAACTTGGCAGTTGTGTACACCCAAAGGCAGCCCATTACACCTCTGGAAATTCAGAAGGCATTTGAATCCGCATAGATGGGACCTCCTTCACTTACAGATGTGTAAGGTTATAAAATTACAGCATCACAGTATTTCTAGACCTTTTCTTTCCCATCAATTCAAAGCACAGCAGCATGTTCATGAAGAATCTCTCTCCACAGAGACTGACTGACTCACCTGCTTTCCAGAGAGCAGTTCTTTGTTCATTGTTGGAATTAAACGCCTTAGCAAACCTGTGAGATTCTAGCAGACAATCGAGGAGTTTGAAAAGCTGCTGTGATGTCAGAAAACGATACATCCCTTGATCTTGTGTATCCACGTGGACATCAAAATCTACTGCATCTCTCTATTTGGGGAAAAAAAGATTTCAGGTCAGAATTGACAACTGCCTTCATTAAGCTCCTGTGACATCGCAATCCTACCTTGTTTTCATCTGTGCCTGTACTTAAACTTAAAACTGTATGAAAAATTGCACCTGCATCCCAGGTTGGAGAGATCTCTGAACAGTAAACTTTCTAATCTCCACAGTGTACCACAGAAGCACAGCAAATCCAATTTTACACAAGCTGTAAAAGATCTCAACAGTCTGCTGCAAGTTCTCTAGCTTCTAGAAGCTGTAAATTCGATGTTACAGAAGTTTATGAAACTTTGTCCACTTGAGAAAAAGCTGTTAAAGAGGGAATACACCTGCAAATTTTACTTACTTGTGCTGCTGCTAGATTCTCTGCATCCTCCTTTTTGCTAGTTGCAGGGAAGAACACAATGTTGTCGATAGTTTGAATGAGTTCCAGTTGTACAACGCACTTGATCAGAAGAGCAGCAAACAACTTCTGTTCTGGAAATTCTTTGAAAAAAGAAATGGTTTCTTAGCTTAAAACAGTACAGTATTACCTCACTTCTTTAAAGCTGTTCTTCAATTTATTCCTACAACAGCTCAACTTCAAGCACATAAACCAACTCTGGAATCTGCCCATCTAAATTATTGTTCTAAAAACAGGATTGATGACCGTGTTAACAAGGAAGGCTTTAAAAAATTATTTCCTACCTTTTCCTACGTCACCTGCCACGTACCGGGCAAACAGTCAGCATTACATAAAATCACCCAAATTAGCGACCTTGTTTTTAGCACCAGTGCAATGGCAAGAAGCAGCAGCTGGGAGACTGCCCGCAGGCAGAGGAGGCAAAAGATAACAGTGGTATCACAGATGCTTGCCTTGTACTAGGGGCAGTAATACCACTAGGCAAGAGCATTTTAGGCAACAACGCAGAACTTCACATAAGTATCTTAAAGGTTTGATATACTCTCTTCAGATCTGTCTACATATACTTGTTTTCACCTACTGATTCCATTGCACTCTACACAGAAACAACTGTCTTCTTACAAAGAAAAATTACTCGTTGATACAGCACTGTAAGGAGAGCACAATTTTTAATATTTTGCACTAAGTAAAAAGCCTACAAAAGCCAGCAGCTTCTCTCTCATTTTTTAATGCACAGCTCAAAAATGCAGACCCCACAATATTCCAAAGGAATTCTGTCATACGGCTTAGAGACAAAAATGTAATCCATGCAATTTTTTTCCACATGATGTTCCTTAAATTACAGTTGGAGCTACAACAACAGACATCACCCGCTAAGTACTACCCAACTGACATAAGATACCAAACCACTCAGAAACACGCACTTGCTGTTGATCTGGCTTTGCTCACTTCTTCACTTCCTGTGGGCACTGCGCTGGGTTGATGTGGACGTCCATCTGAAGATCTCGGTTGAATAGTATCATGAATATCTACAGATTTCTGGGAGATTGTATCCTATAAAGAAATCCCAAAAATTATTTATAGAACTTTTGTGAGCTAATCATCAATAGCAGTTTGCTTCTTACACAGCAAGTCAATGAGTAGTATTTTGGATATTTCTTTTTGTATGTCAGCCAAAGGTTACAATCACAGAATGGCTTGCATTGGAAGGGACTCCAACAGTCATCAAGTTCCAACCCTTCTGCCACAGGCAGGGCCACCAACTTCCAGGTCTGGTGCTAGACCAGGCTGCCCAGAGCCCCATCCAACCTGGTCTTGAACACCTCCAGGGATGGAGCATCCACAAGCTCTCTAGGCAGCCTGTTCCAGCACCTCATCACCCTCATAGTAAAGAGCTTTCCTCTGATATCCAACCTAAATCTTTGCTCCTTCAACTTAAAACCATTTCCCCTTGTCCTGCTGTTATCTACCCTTGTAAAGAGCTGACTTCCCCTCCTGTTTGTAGGCTCCCTTTAGGTACTGAAAGGCTGCAATGAGGTCACTCCGCAGCCTTCTCTTCTCCAGGCTGAACAGGCCCAGCTCCCTCAGCCTGTCTTCAGAGGGGAGGTGCTCCAGTCCCCTGATCGTCTTTGCAGCCCTCCTCTGGACCTGACATATTTGTACCGAACTCTTGCAAGCTTTTAAAGTATTGATTTAGCAGCTTACCAGTTTTTCTTTTGCATCAGAGGGTGATACAGGGCCAAAACTCCCACTGATGACTGGCTTCCAAGTCAGCAGCCTTGAAAAGGCAAAACCAGTAACAAATAAATTAGTAAGCATAAAATAACACTCAAAACTGATACTCTAGCAGGCAAACCATTCTAATAAGGTGGCTGGTTTGTTTTCAAAGGAAGCAAAACCTAAGAAGTGGATGTAGACAACTTTGTAAATTAATAAACTCATTTCACTTTTAAGGAGTAAAATACATACGTTTTGTTCTTTCATATGTATTGAAAAATTTCAGTTTGTGGTTTTTTTTTTTTTTTTTAAACTTCTGCATTTCTGCCAATTGCCTGATTGGACAACTAGATTCTGCTCTAGGCAGAATATCAGTAGTTTAGTGTCATCAGCCAGCCTCATTCTCTCATACTGCCTTAAGTTTTCCTCAGAACACGGACTGAATTTACCTACCCCAGGCCAAGTCAGCATGCTGTGAAGACCCTCTGCCATTCTCTATCTGGGGTATGTTTCAGCATTATGGTTCTATTTACACTTAAAAGTAGACGTTTTCACTTAAAATTCAACACGTCCACATCAGTTCATTGCTGTTATGAGGCAACAAGACACTGACAGTACGTCTGATCTCTCTCCTGCTATTTTCCTATAGCATGCTGCTGTCTCAAGGCTCTGTGCCTTAAGCACTTAAAGGTTTTATCAACTAGTTTATGGAGGCTGTCTGTGCCTGACAACAACTGAAGGAGCTCAGGTTAAATAACTTAAGTGGGCAAATCACTGCTTGGTCTACAACATGTATTGCTAGAAAGTAAATTAAAGTTATCGGTCATTGTTAGCATCTCAAACTATTTAGGAGGCATTTATGGAGTAAGATCTCAATCTGAATGAAACAACCCTTGACGAACATTTGTCTGCATTTTTTAAGTGAGATCTTCCCAAAAGCGTAAAGGATCCTAACTTGACACATCACTGATCTCCATACAACTGAAATAAGACAAATCACAGAAAATGAAAAGATAAACTCTAGAAGCATGTAGCGAGGCAACAAAGTAGAGCAAATAATTGAATTGGTTGAAAGCTACCAGGACACAAGCTGCAGATTATTCTGGACCACAGGTCAAGTCTTGACAGTCAAAAATAAATTAGACTAGGCTTAAAATTCCACTTGCTAAGGGGGGCCTTAGAATAAGTCAATACAGCCAGGTCATCACAAGTTGTGCTAGGAACCAATTCACCAGAACAAGAGGGCATTCACTCTGGCTTTCTTACTGCCAGCAAGCCAAGACTTGGCTCAGAAAGAAAAAGAAAAGAAACTAGTACAAAGTTTCCATTAAAAGTATGAATAAATATCTGTGTATCATGATCACTTTTTTTTTCCCCCATGTGAAAAATTCAGCTTTATTAAGGCTTCAGCTTTAATAGGACACATTAAGGACAAGAGAGTATTTTTAAGTAGCCCACTGAGTGCTCAGAAAAAAGCAAGCCACAGGAAAGAAGACTGATTACATCTGCTCAAGGGAACACTTGTGTATAAAATTCAAGCGTGATTTACTTAGCCCTGCAGAAATTAGAAAGTTTCCAGCAATAAAAGAAGGGATAACATAATGGAAGTTCCTAAAGAAGGTTTAGAAAGATTTTGAGAGATGGGAAATAAAAAATGGAAATTTATGGAAGGAAATAACGCCTATTTTTCCATCGTCTAGCTAGAGGCAACAAGAGTATTTTGAATGTGTCTAAAGATTAGGATATCCCACGTGCTGCTCAGAAGCAGTTCCTAGTATATAACTGTAATATTACCCAGAAGCGTATACTTTGATCTTATGTGGAAAGGGAAGCTCATGTTCTGCTAGAAAATGTTCTGCTTTTGAATTATGGGACATAGTAAGTCAGGGCTAATTTAATTGGACTTTTATTCCCAGAGATATGGTTTCAATTTTTAATTTTGGTAGTTACCAAAATGCACACAAATTGCTGGCCCCCTGATGTTACAGCTTTATATTAATAATAATTCATACCCACTCATGTAGACAAGTAGGTGAGGTAGTTATATATGGATTAACTTAGGTTTCTTCCGGTCAGAACTAAGTGTTACCCAGAAGCAAACGCTAAGAACTAGCTCACAGACATAGAACAAGTACTAATGTAGCAATCCAACATCATCAGGCTTGAAAATAAGTAGTGTTTCAACTCAGTGGTGGTGGAGCAAGAACTAAAAAAGAAAGTCTAGGCTCGGGTAATGCTGGAAATTTCTTGTTACTCTGCTCTACGATGTGTACGTATAATGTATTAACTTAGAATAGTACAGCTTCACTCTTAGAAAACTCACAGAGAACAGCACCACAAAGGGAAAGAGCGTTACAAAGTATACATATTGATTTTCTT
>JAOWBP010053943.1:0-10382 GCA_028571105.1 Tragopan temminckii
TGTTCTCTCTTAACATTCAAAACATACAGGCCTAAAATACCTCTGATTCATGATAATGCTTGCGTGCTTGTGGATACCAGTATTAACATTGTCTGAAGGCCCTTTCAAAAGCCAGAAGGATATCCTTATGTATCCAGTAGACTTTTCAACTGAGTTCATTCTCCCATTCACACATGAAACATTGGCTGAGAGCAACCTCAAGCTGATTCCCTATTGTTCAGTGCTGTATAGGTGTTTACACTCATACAGGTTACATCCTACTATCATTTTGCACCATTATAGCAATATGCACAAGCACCAGAGAGTTGGATAATTAGACCACAAAACACAAATTTCCAGGTTCCAACCTTCTTCAGAAGTACTGAAATATTAAAAGACCTTCAGATATTCCAAGCCTATGGCTTACACACTGGAAACCAAACTTCTTTCGGTTTTGTTGGGCAATGTCATCTCAGCTTTGGGTGCTCCTACACAGAATGTACGCTCTTCCTTAACCCAGTTCAGTCACATACTGCTAGCAAATCACCTCTCCTGTGAAGCACAAAGGTAGGAGAGCAGTCAGCAGAACACCCTCTCAGAAGCAAAGCTGTGAGTACAGCCTGTAAAGGATAAGCCAGGGGACAAAGAGAGGAGGAAAAGAAGTCTGCAATTTGGCAGGACATTTTCTGACCAAATAGATTTCAACCTAAGTATCAGAAGCAAAAATATAATGTGCAGACAGGCCATTTCAGGGAAGGAAATAAACAGTCTCATCTGGAAAAAGCCTTTGTGTAATTATAATATGTTTATCTTTGACCACTTAGAAATTAAGAATCAGACATTGCTAACTGGGACTTACTGCAGAATATTTTGCAACATTTCTGCAAGTTCAGAAAACAAAGCTAAACTCACACTTTTTTGCAGTGATTGTTTACACTGCTGAAGGGGAGAGGAAGAGTCTGTCATGAAAAACATTAGTTGCTTGTGGTGAGTTGAAGACCAAGAACAATTCATAGAAATATAATGAAGCAGAAAGAAAGGGAGGATGACCTCCTGGACATGTTACCAGCAGGTGCTGGTAAGACAGCCCACAAAACTTGGAAAACTACTGCTATACAAACACAAAAATGTACTTGACAATTATATCCATAGTTAACAAAATGAACTTTAGTTCTATCCAATTAAATATAGTCTCCAAAAGTAAAAGTGCAAAGGTCACCTGTATAACACCAGTGTCAACAGCACAGACTCTGAACAGAAAAATTCCAAAAAGTACCCCTGGAAAGGAGGCCATTAAGGAAAACCAGAAGACAATGCAACCAGATCAAACATGCTGTTAGGAAGCAATTAGGAATGAAGTGTTCTTCATTTGATACTGAAACTTAAAAACAAAAGTAACGCTTTATTTTTCAGTGTAGTCCCACTATATGCATGTTTCCAGCCACAGATATGGGCACACATCCCAGCTGAAGGTGTCTGAAGAGATGGCTTTGCTCTCAAGTTGATTCTGTAAATCTTAACCTCACTGATGCTACATCCTCTTAGAAACTACAGACTGCTTTGCAGCTGAGCATCAAGTTTAACATTTCAGTGGATAAATGTTTGTAACTGAACAGTCTCGATATTAGGATACCCTTTTGAATCTTTTTTATCCCTCTAAATCCATGTCTACCTGTTTAATACTCTTCATATTATCATCACCATGGTCATTATTATAAGCATTACCATTAATCTTTTCAGAAAGTAAAACCTCCATTGGCAGGTATAAAAGGAGCTGGGCTTTCTGATCTGAGCCTTTGGACTTCTGTTCTTTCCTGGTGAAGAACAAAATTTTGAACAATTAAACTTCAGAACAGCAAGAAAATTCTGAGAAAGAGCTTTCACGTACCTGTATATTTTTCAGCGTCCTGGTAATACTACTGTGAAGGTAATGATGGAGAGGGTGAGAAATCTCACTGTTTCCCCTGAATTCCTTCTTTGCACTGCAACCAAATTCAAACTGAGAGAAAATTTCCCCACTGTCAGCTGAATATCTTCTTAATATACAAAGCTTCACGGAAACTGAGACAATCCTTTCTAACATCTGATCAAACCATATAGCTACAGGATATCAAACAAAGAAAAGGAATGCAATACCATGAAGAATCAAGGGCTACTACCACTCAGCTGTGAACATAGGGCCTTCCTGGATCCAATTAAACTTTCCTTAATTTTGTTGATAGCTTACAGTGGATGTGCAGTTGAAATACGTGACTGTTTCTTCTACTACACATCTTCAACATCTACTAATGTAAATACTAATGTAGCCTTAAAAAGCTTCCTGAACTAGGATATTTGGACTATCTAATCATAATTTAACTTGCTGAAGGAGCCAGAAGTAAATCTATGCTTCACTGGGGCATTTAATCACTTTGATAGTCAGCTTATATGCATTCCAAACGTGAAGAAAGAATTAAAATGGTTCGTTAGATACATAAAGCTTTCATTTAACAGAGATAAAGTTAGTAGCTGTGAAAGGAAGGTTTTGATAGCTTGACCATGGCTTTACTACAGCTGACAGAGGAGTATTTTTTAATTAGGTGTTTTTTAAATAGGTGTTAGAAACTAACTAGGTATTTCCATATTCTATTCAGTTAAATTTCTGTTGTGTCTTCCTAACAGGTCTTCCCAACCTGTGAAAAGTAATCAGTCCTGCATTAATAACTCAGGTTCTGATGAACTGAAAAAACACTTCTTAAAAATAAGTTTTGTCAGTTTGAAATTGACTTTATGGGAAGCAAACCAACAAAATTCTATTTGAGAGAAAATACGTCTTTTGTTTAAAAATGATTTTAATACATTGTTACACCTTTTTTTTCTCTTTTTCCCCAGGAGTGCTGACAGTAAGAGTACAAATTCAGTAATCTGTTCATACAAATAGACATCTCATTCAATCTGCAAGCAAAGGGAATGGTTTTGTTGGTTTTCCTCATCGTGTTTCAAAGATCTCAGTAAGCACAGCGAAAGCATCTGCCACGGAGGGAACTCTTCCTTTCTCATCTCCTTTTTTATTGGAAAAGGAGGAGAAAAAGGAGGAAATATCATCAAGCAACTTTTCTCTTGGAGGAAATCCAATCAAACGTCATCTGGTTATACTCTAAACCTCATGCTTTTCCAAGACAAGCTGTCATCTTGAAAAAATTCATTGTGTGTGAATTCAAGAGGTGTGAATCACCTCCAAGCAGAATCATAACATCTTACATGTCATCCTTGACAGAAAGTTCTCTCTGTAGCTGCAAGTATGCTCCAACATCAGCAGCAAATCTGGAAAGGCAGTTCTGCTGGATGTCTACTCTGCAAACTAACAGATCGATGCTGGAGCTCCCTGCTCCAAGATTTGGGGCATTGTACTGAGGACAGTGAAGCTCAGAGCACTCTGCATTCCACGGCTGTGCTTAGGCCAGACTCAGAGAGCTCCAATCACCACAGTGTCCATTCAGCAGCATGGGAAGCAAAGCCCTTTCTTTGAGGCTGTACAGATCAAGGATTAGCATCAGTTACCAGGCCCGTCAAGAGGTGTCAAAGGCCAGAAACGGGAAAATCAGAAGAAGTTGCTAGAAAAGTGAAATGACATGAGCTAAACAGTGTGTGCTGGTCTTTACGCTCAGAGCTCGGGACCTTCCATGTAAGCAATTTGCGTGCAGTATGGTACGTAACAGTACCACATGCAGTACATGCATAACAGAGTCTGAAGGATTGTGGGAAGTACACCAGAACAAGGACTGAGCCTTCTGTGTTTTGGATTAGCAGTAGTTAATTACAATGCAATTTACAATTACAATTTAATTACGTGCAACAGTTAGTTGCATGCAGGCAAACTATGCAGCAAGGCCTGAGAGACAGTCATTTTTTACATAAAGTATGAAACCCCTTGGAAATACCAAAACTATCCTCTTAAGAATATAGGCAAATTAGTTACAAATGTATGTGCAACATTGTCTTTCAAGACACTGAACAGTTCTTTGAAGAATTAGTCTTCAGCTTCGTATCATAGTGGTCACCCGCCACATAGTGGAAAGAATCCTTCACATCTCTCTCTCTTGCTCTTCTTCCTCTCCCCCCTGTTTTCTTCTTTCCATCTCCACTTTGTCTTTTTTTATGCCTTGTTCCAACTCTTGCTCAAATTCCACGCTGTTTCCCAGCCATCTAAATTTAGCCTCAATCCTTCAGCATCCGCCAAGAAAGAGGCTTAAAGTTTTGTCTGATATTGGACCCAAATCCTCAGAGCTGCTCTACACTTTGTTCCATCCAAAATTACAGCAAGGAAAATGTAACGGTTGATGATTTTCTTGAAACACTAAATGCTCCCTCTGCCTGTTTCACTTAAAGGTGAGATATGTCCCATCTTCTTCTGTTACTTTCTCCTTTTGTTGAACTCCATCTTGCCAAACATCTAATTAAGCTTCAAACTATTTAGATTTGACAGAAGTGCAGAAGACTTATTACACTTATTCTGTTCTTCTTTATCTAAGTAGAGTACCCACACACTTCTTTCTGCTGCTCTTCCTTGTATCTGGAAGACTGTGATTTGAAAACCTTTACACTGAACAATGAGGAAATTTTGTTCTCTCTACCTCAAGGTCATGAGGATGCTATTTGAACAATATTTTTCTCATTCATTTACGGAGATATTTCCAAGCTTTAATGTAGTTTTAAAATGCCTGAATATCACAGCAATTTGGAAAATACGCAGTTCCATTCATCTGTAATAAGAGATCTATGTAATTTTAGGAGGATTTTTATAACAAAATGTTTTTTACTGGAGTTTGCTGGAAATAAATAAATCAATAAATAAAGCTTTTGTTTTTTACTTACTTTATATTGCAAAGTGTAATAGGTGCAGGTGACAAAATGTTGGCAGCAGGGGCCTGAAGGACTGCCCCATGCCAGACACAGCTGTTTCCAGCATACTCTTACAGCCCTGCCACAGGGTACAGCATGAAGGAGTGATGTTGAGCCTGTAAAAGAGAGGGACCGTGTTTCTTCTGAGCATGTGAACACTTGTTTCTTTTTATTTTTTCCTTTTATTTTCTTGTTGTCCAAAGCAGTAATTTTATACACACATATATATGTCACATACCAAGCAAATGAAGGATTGCTATAGCAACCTTTTCTAGGAATTTGCTCCTCTTTTCTTGGATGATTAGAGGGCAACTGGCGTAGTAGGACTGGGATATCTCATCTTAGTGCAATATGAGTAGATTTTACTCTGCTTTAAATTAAATGATGCAAGAAACAAGCCATCAGTACAATTTATTCCTGATTCCTTGAGTACTGAAATGAGATCAGAATACATGCTATAAAAGGTACAAGTCATTTCTTAGTCTTCACCCTGCAGGCATAACAAATGACAAATTCCATCTACTTATTAGTTGACGCTCTGTTTACACAAAGAGAAAACAAAGCTAGACACTGAAGAATATTAGAAAAGTTTCCAGAAAACAGAGTTTGCCATGACATTCTAGCAGCATGATAGTGACTCCTGAACAGTATCTCTGTTGTGTAGCTGAAAACAAGAATTGGGCAAGAACCAGACCTGCCCCAGGAAATAGACAGGGATGGGATCAGAAATCAGATGTCCTGTCTAAACTTTTAACTATGGAAGATCTTCCCAACATATATACCCTGCCAAGCTAAAGCTATAGGGGACAAGAATGTTGCTACTCCAGGCTCTGACAAGGTAGCAGTAGTCCTGGAGTGACATGGTGAAAAGAGGAAAAGAAGCAGGGCCTAAAGATGAGAGCAAGTTTAAGCTTCAGAGAAAGCTGGAGACCTAGCTTTAAGCATCACTCCTATAGCCCTTACTCAGCTGGAAGAAGCCACAAAAATTCTGGATGGAGAAATATCACAGGTCCTTACACACAGGCGTCTAGATTCCTTACCCTACGTGGAATATGTATTATTTCCCTGTTATCCTTTACACATAGATGCTAAAGGCACTGGCAC
This sequence comes from Tragopan temminckii, assembly GCA_028571105.1. NCBI lineage: Eukaryota > Metazoa > Chordata > Aves > Galliformes > Phasianidae > Tragopan > Tragopan temminckii. The sequence goes on from JAOWBP010053943.1 coordinate 5,965, forward strand.
AAATGTCTGATGTCTGCTCTCTTTGCAAGTCTTGACAGTACCTCCCAGGTAACAAGAAGACCTGCACATTCTTGAGGCTGTTTAAATGAGACAGCCATCACCCTTCCACTTCACTTGAGAGCCCAGGATGGGCAATATTTGACCAGGCACATTCTGAGGATAGAGGGTAATACTGTTTCAATCCTCTCTGTAAGACCTGGACATAATCTCCACATCACTGTTTTCACAGGATAAGGTCACTCTTTGCAAACACAGACAGCTGGAGGTAATATGGTATTGGAGTTTTTTCATACAGGGAGAGCAGCTGCACAGAGCTAGTGCAGAGATCTATGCACCTGGTGCCAGATTTGCTGCATAAGCTGCACAAAAACTTTGATAAAAGAAAGAATCACGGGGGCTCACGTAAGTTTGTCTTCTGTTTCTTGGATCACAGTATCACAGTGGGTTCCTATTCCTCTACTAACAGAAGTGGGATTACGCTATTGCTAAGCAGCAGAACTGCATATTGAAATACAAGCTGGCAGAGAAAAAGATCAAGTTCAGTTTTCATGTGACATACTTTGTACCAGCTCCTGCTGTTTTTCATTGTGCACATCACTGAAACCTCTCATGATTCTCTGGAAGGACCAAATGTTGGTGTGTGTCATGAACTCCACATCTTCAGTGTTATCACACTGGACTCCTATCAGTAGCCTAAGAGATGGAAAAACCCCAGCAGCAGGCAGTAAGTGTCCTCTTTCAAGATGTCTCTGTCCAGTTTTTACAGACTTCCTGGGAGCTTTAATCTACAAACCAGCCCTCTACGTAGTCTAAGGTCTTCGTTGTCCTCTTGATTTATGACCTGGGCAGCAATGATCCATTGGGTCATCACAGAACATGCATAGCAAATTTGTAAAATTGGATTCATATGTCCATTACAGAAACTTTAATCAACCCCAAATGTTCTTTGTGCTTTTCTTCAATTAGACAGCAAACTGTTTCAGCTAGAAAAAGAGTGTTTTAGAAGTTAGATTACGCAGTCAAGTGTATGAGCAGCAGTTTTTGCCATCTGCTACCAAGACTTAGGGGACAGACAGTAACCTACCCTGCATGGAGCAAGATAACACTGTGACCATGTAAATGAAACGTGTTATGGTTTTAAATAGTGCTTATGCAACATAAATGGTTTCAAATGGTACTTACAATAGACGGTATTGTTCATAGAGTAAATTGTCACGGGACAGCAGTGAACTGAAATAACCACAAAGAAGTTCTTTAGTAAAAAATAGGTAGTGAGATAAAATGAAATGTATAGCTGTGCTTAAAGAACATGCTCAAAGAATAACCTGAACACACAAACATAAAATCTCACCAAGACAAGTAATTATGTTTCTCCTCCTTTTCTTGGCAGGACTCCACTACATGCACCAGCTGTCCTAAGCTATTCAGTCTCTTTGTTTTGCAGTTACTGGATCCAGCATCTCTGCAACCTACTGGGCTTAATGCTGTACTATCCTCTGGCCATAGCAGGTAATAGTTGAGTAACTGGCTACCATTTTGTCCAAGGGACCATTTAATTGGATCTGGGAAGTATGTTTTGTTCATCTTGAAGAGAGAAGAAACTGTCTGCTAAAGGTGATCTCAGAGACTGCTTTCTCCCTGACAGCATGGTAGAGGGAGGTCAAATTTTCATGGACTAGCTGGTCTTCTGAGTGGAATGCTATCCTGAAGTGTTCAGATTTCCTTTAGTGCTGAATTAGACTCTTACAGTACACTCATCTGTGATCCTCAAGGGAGAGAAAAAGCCTTCACAAAAGATCTCCAACTCTTGATGTATTCTGCCATTAGAAGCTATACAATACCACTGTTCTGCAGTGTAGGACACCGGGGAAATCACTTCATCGAGATGAGGTTTGCTGGAGCTGCCTGTAATGAAAAGCTCTGATCAGGAAACATCAGGGAGAAAAGAGCTGCCTTTCATGACTCAAAGAGAAAGATAGGTGTACTTTGTCAGAGTTTGAGAAGAGCAATATCTATGTGATTTACTTTCTCTCTCTCCCACAAGGCATAGCTGATGTTATAACCAAGTTACTGTCTGCTTGCTGAACGAAAGTGCAGGATATTGAGCAAAGCTTCACTGCCTGGCCACATTCCATCTCTCCATGGGAGTGGCTTGGAAAGGCTTCTCACCAGCTTGAGCGTACATTCAGTTTAGGACAAACCAGCAAACTTGCGCTGTTTGCCTTCATTCTTCTGCACAAAGTTTAGGAATCAGGATGAATTTGTGAGGTTCCCCAGAAAGACCCATTCTCACAAGTGCAACTTAATTCTATCACGTATCTGAGAGCAGGCTGAATCTAAGTGTGAGCTCTTTGTTGGAGAAGCTTCTTACTTAAAATTGTCCTGCTAATCCTTGGCAAGAGAGAAGCTCTTCATTATGAGTCTGACATCACTCAGCATGAACACACTCGTTAATAACTACCACAGCATACTACAGCATTTTGGATTTATGATAATATTCTCATCTTTAAAGACATAAATTACCTGTGTGACTATAGGCTTGCAAGTTTAAGAAGCCATCACTTGTACTCATGAAATATCTGTTTACTTCCATATTTTAAAAATGTTCCCATTGCTGTTTTGATTTTTTTGTTTTGTTGTATTTTCAGATAAAAGTTCCCTCAGGCAGAGGAAACTTCTACTATATCTCACAAAAAAGATTATTTTCCCAGCTCCAGGCCCCTTTGCAATGTGATGCTTCTCACTGTTTGTTTGTTTGCTAAATCTTTATTAAATCTCCCAGCAAAACATACAACTGCATGTGACAAAAGTACTTGTTCATCTAGTAAATACATTTTGTAATTTAATGTTACTGTGTATTAAATTCTAAATTCACTGAAGGAAGAAAATATATATATATTTAAAGTAACATAAAAAGCAAGTTTTTTTCAATTCAGGACTTAAAGGCAGCACAGACCTTAAGTAATGGTGTCGCACTATCAACAGATGGACATGGAGAAAGCTCTGTTGAAAGCTCTGTGCTAATTTATGAATGTTATCTACCTTCCCAAATACATAGCTATGGAAATGACCTCATAACCAGCCCTCTCTAACATTGGGCAGAATTTTTCATGCCTCGGTAAATGTAATCTAAAAAGTAGAATCCCATTCTACTCCTAGTGACAGAGATTGAACGTGGTTATAACTTAGTATCGAAATTATTCAAGCCTTTTGCATTGGCAGTGTATTAGGATGAGAATCACAATAATTTGCTTATGTTTGCATCTGGTCATCTGAAATTTCATAGTGGAGACTTTGATGTCTGACATTATGAGTCTCCAGGTGTCTCTGCTTGGAGCCCTTGCCAAGTCAAGTATTGTGCTTCTGATCAGTACAACATTTGCTGTGTTTCACACCAAACTTAATGTGCTCGGTGACTTGCTCCTACAACAGATATAGCAGCAATTAGCTGCCTCTAGCCTGGCAGTGGTTAACAAAGCTGCTCCGTAACAGACATACTGAAAAAGTACCATCTGCTTCCTGATAGAGGGATTTATTTATTTTTTCTGTTGACTTAAGCAGGCATGAAACAATATGAGCAGTTGGATACCCAAGGTGAAAAGGTAATGGAATTTGCCAAGTCTTAAATAAAGGAAGACAACATAAGTAAGTCTTCGGCGTTTAAAATGTATGGCAGAAAATTTTCCTTCCATTCTTGCAACTTTCTGCAACACCAAAAAAACTACAAATAATTTTTTCTAAATTCAAGATTGTCTTCCAATCAAAAATATACTTAATGATTAATCTTAATGCTATATTTTTGATTTTAATGATTTATCCAGCGTCTGCAGATGATGCACTTGTAATAAATTACTTGCAATTTACTGCAGACCCTCCCTTCCTTTGCATCTCTGCTGTGCTCTACAGTCTGTGGTGGGGACAGTAAATCAATACCATGAACGTTATATTATGTGCACCTAGAACAACACCAGAGAAACAAAAAACACATACAAATAGTTTTTAAAGAGAGGAAATAACTTTTCAAATTTAAGCGCATGATGACTGCAAACTTCACTCAAGAAGGTCCACACTGCTGGGAAGACAGGGCCAGAGGGCCTGATTGCCACTCTTTCAGCTCTTCCCATAAATCCTGTCCATGTGCTTCTGGACCACAGGTCGTTACATAGAACAATCTTATCACCTGGTGAAAGATAGAGAGGCTTTCTCAGGCAGGCTGACCACACAAGGTTTGGCAGCCGTGCACAGCTTGCCCATCCACCATCTAAGAAAGTAAGGGGGGGGCCTTGGGCACCATCAGAGAAACAGTTTATTTAATGTCTGGTTGATTTTTTAAACACACATTTTAGACAGAACAAAAAATAATAGAGCAGAGAAATTGTTGTTTTGGTTAATAATAATAAGAAAAAAGGAGGGAGGAA
>JAOWBP010053945.1:0-10381 GCA_028571105.1 Tragopan temminckii
CCCCCACACCTTAGATATTTATAGACCTGGATCAGGTCCCCTCTCAGTCTTCTTTTCTCAAGGCTAAACAGACCCAATCACAGAATCATAGAATGGTTTGTGCTAAAAGAGATGTTAAAGATCTAGCTCCACCTCCCTTGCCATGGGCACAGACACCTTCCACTAGATCAGGTTGCCCGAAGCCCCGGAATTGAAAACTTCCAAGGATGGAGCATCCACAACTTCTCTGAGCAACTTGTTCCAGTGCCTCACTATCCTCATTGTGAATTTCTTCCTTATATCTATTCTAAATCTAACTTCTTTCATCTAAAAACTGTTATCCCTTATTGTATCACTACACACTTTATCACTATAGAGTCTCTCATTATCTTTTCTGTAGGTCCTCCCTGGGTTCTGGTAGGCCACAAAGGTTTCTCTGGAGCCTTCTGTTCTCCGTGCTGAGCAACCGCAGCTCCCTCAGCTTTTCTTCATAGAAAATATTTTCCAGCCCACTGATTATCCTCTCATCCTGCTCTAACAGGTCCTTGTTTTTCTTATGCCACAGTCCCCAGAGCTAAATGCAATATTCCAGGTAGAGTCCTACAAAAGTAGAGGGGGAGTTTCTTGAAGTCATCAAGGCTGAAGATGCCTAATTCAGCACAGACATTGGGAACAGACTTAAGATTGTCCTTCTTAATCAGAATATTTAGGTAACATAGCAGAGTAAACATACATTGAAAGTGCTTCGCTTAGTGAAATATTATTAATTCTCAACTGCCTCAACAGTCCCAACAAGCATGGATGCATGAGGCTTTTTGCAGATCACTGAGAGGAATGCACAAAAGTAGAGAGGGCAAAGTTTAATATCGAGGCCCCAGGTCTTGCTCTAAAAAGAATTTGCTCCACATCTGAGCATGTCCGTAAGCATCTCCCCAGTACTACGCTCTTCGCAATGTACTTAGGGTGAGGTTCGTGGCTTTTTTATGCATCCTTAAGCCTAGAATCTCCCAGAAGAGTTAGGCTGGCCATTTTCACTTTGCCATGGCTGCAAGTCCCATCTGACTTGCACCAGCGCTGGGAAGCATCTGTAGCTTCACGGTGAGCTGAAGAATGGATTCAATTTGATGAAAAATTGATCTTTATTATTTGGTGCGCTGATTTTCAGCTGGGCATCTTCTCTGGGCTGTTTTGCCGTACAATCAAGCTAATTTAAAGCCAGGTGAAAGAGAGTTTTCCTTTGCTTCACAGGTAGCAAAAGAGAATGTCAGAACTATCCTTCCATCCATATCCTTGATGTGAAAGTCAGCCCACAGACTTTCAGCACAGAATGTTAGCTCTGGTGCAGCATGTGGCTAGAACTGTGTAGGAACTGGACCAAAAATTTAGATGCATACGCCTACACTTTTCATTTTTCCATCATATTTCCAATTCCAATATTAGCATGGGAAGACCAAGCTCAGTTCTGCCTGTACCTGCTAATGTACACCTACACATAGTTTCTGTGCATCTGCTCTTTGTCTGGGAACTTGGGAAAAGCAGTATTGCCTTATATGACAGGGAAAAATTTTGACGACAAATGCTTTCACAGCTTGTGAGGCTTTCAAGCATTGAAGTAAAATGCACCAGTCATGCTTCTTGGGTAGCTACATAAAAAATATGAATACTATTCCCAATTAGAAAATGATGGATAATGAGAAGGAAAGACTTATACTTTAGTATTCTGTTCTGTAATTTCATTTTAAGATGGTTCACGTTTGTTTAAGCATAGGTCTCTGTCTTATTTTCATATGGTTAACTAGTTTTAATATTTCATCAAAGAATACTGTAAAATTATTGAATACATACATAGCCAGAATGGCCTAGGGAATTTGATCTTTCAACAGTTTTGTTTAGTAACATGATTTAATGTGGATTTATTTTAGGCTTGCTGATGCAATGCTTCATATATAGTAAAGGCTGCTAAGGAATCTTAGTCTAAACAAAATTAAATCACAAAATAAAAAATAAATACTACTACTATTTGTGTCCAATTTATGGACTGCTGCAACCAGTACACTGCTAGCAGTTCTGATTTATACTGAGCATACTGAAAGAGCCTTTTTTTCTCCATGTTTACTAGAATTTTTGAATATTTATTTAAATAATTTTATTTTAGATGGGAGTTTATGTATCTTGAACAAAATTTTACTAAAATGCCACTTTCAATATAGAGATCAAATGCCATTTTTTTCATTTACAAATGTGATATTGTTTCTGTTTAGAAAGAAAAGCACATTGAAGTCATTATTGGAACCAGACTTCCCAAGTGCTTTTTAAATAAACTGTATGAGACACTTTGATCTATTTAGCTGATTGATATCACAGTTCCATGCATATGTCCTTCCCAATTTTACTGAAAGCCCATTACTGTTTCAGATCATGTATTGTATTGCCAGTATGCTTGGTTGCTAGAAGGCCAATAGCAAAGGGCCTGCAAGCTAAAAAAATATATAAAAAGATGTCTAACATTGACTGAAATATTTTACACTCATTAAAAAAAAAAAAAAAAAAAAAAAACTGTTAATTCCTTTTCTGTCAGACTTCTGAATAGAACGATTATTTAATTTGGACGAGTGAGGTCAATAGAATCATAATCCTTAAAAAATATCATTTTGAGTCCAAACTTTTGGAGTCTATCCTTCATTTCCAACCTCTAAATTACTGGCTTTAGGCTGTGACTGAGAGGCAATTGCAGCTACCGCATATGCTACCTCTATGTTCATAAAAGGCCGGTGCAACATTTAGCCTTGTGATTTATCATTTGCGCCTAATATCATGTCACAAAAGACTCACCAACCTCCTGAAGAGAGTCAGAACAATATCTACCATAATGAAGTACAGTTCCAGTGGGCACCAAATTACATCTTAGATATTTTGTTACTTGTCCTTTATCAAGCAAATGTAAAATTGTAGTGGGGATACTGACAGATTCTATAATTCAGCTGTCTGCTGCTTTATCACAGCTCTCAGTAGGTCTCTAATGAATATTTCCGTATGCATGTTTCTGACTGATAATCAAACTAAGAACAAGTCCTAATTGGGTTTTCCAGTGAACAGAAAAGTGCTTATATTACATTGGCAGATATCCCAACTAGTGTTAAATTAAAAGGAGCACTTTTTTTGTTGTTTTTTGTTGTAAATGTGCATGGAGAACAAGATAGTACAACAAAATACCTAGGCATAAAGCTACCTATTGCCCTAGAAATAAAGATTCTAGTGAAGGGCTGTGTTGTACCCAATGAAAAACAAAACAATGACTATGGGTCTGATTTTCCACAGATTCACATCAAAGTAAACTGAAATAATTTTAGTAAAAATGGTAGAAATAGGATATAGGATGAAGGTTTATGTCTTTTTTCTTTTTTCTTTTTTCCTTACATCACTGTCTGTCTAGTATAATGACTAGTATTCAGGAAGCAAATCCGCACACCCTTCCTACTCAAAGAATTTTAATGCCGTTAAGGATTCAGATCTTATTTGCAGGTGGAATGTACCTCTTTGATAAATGTGAACAGCATTAGAGCAAATGAAAGCTTCATCAACACACAGACATGAAGACAAGTTAAATAGTTTCCCCATATATGGTTTCAACAACTCCCTTTAGCCTGCAGTGGAGAATTAGGTATGTGATACAAGCAAAATCTACCATCTATTTTCCTAGAGGTTACCAAAAAGAAGAAAAATGCACAGGTAGTGAAAACAGGGACAAGCAACCTGGGAGAGTGCTAGAAGACTGTGTAGGGATGAAGTCAAGAAGGCAAAGGCCCAACTGGAACTGGACTTAGCAAGAGGCGAAAAGAATAAGAAAGGCTTCTACAGGTACATCAGCCAGAAAAGGAAGGTCCAGGAGGGCACATTTCCCTAGCGGGTAATACTGGTAGGCTGGTAACAACAGACAAGGAGAAAGCTGAGCTCCTCAACAAATTCTTTGCCTCAGTCCAACTGCTCTACAAATAGCCCTCAACCAGATAGTTTAGAAGGTGGGAACTGAGGGAGTGACACCCCTCCTATTGTAAGCGATCAGATTTTCAACTGTATGAGGAACCTGAACGTTCATAAGTCTATGGGTCTGATGAGATGCATCTCAGAGTTCTGAGGGAGTTGGCTGACATAGTCACCAAGACACTCTCAGTTATATTTGGAAAGTCATGGTGGTCAGGTGAAGCCTCTGCTGACTGGAAAAAAGAAAAAATAGCACCAATTTTTAAGAAGGGTAGAAAGGATGGCCCAGGGAACTAATGATCTGTTAGCCTCCACTAATTGTTGGGGAAGATCACATGGCAGATCCTCCCGGAAGCTATGCTAAGGCATATGAAAGAAATTGAGCTGATATAGGATAACCAGCATGGCTTGACGAAGGGCACGTCCTGCCTCACCAACCTTGTTTCTTTTTATGATGGTGTAACTGCATCAGTGGAAAAGGGAAGAGCCACTGATGTAGCCAATCTGGACTTCAGTAAGGTGTTTGACATGGTCCCCCACAACATCCTTCTCTCCAAACTGGAAAGGTACAGATTTAATGGTGGAACCATTTGATGGCTGAGGAACTGACTGCAAGTCTGTACCCAGAGAGTGATAGTCCACAGCTCAATTTCTGAATGGAGATCAGCAAAGAATTGTGTCCCTCAGGGGTCAATACTGGCACTAGTACTCTTTAATATCTTCATCACTTACATCAACAGTGGGACGGAGTGCACCCTCAGCAAGTTTGCAGATGATACCAAACTGTGTGGTGCAGTCAACACACCCAAGGGTCCGGATGCTATTCAGAGAGACCTGGACAGGATCTAGAAGTGGGCCCAGGAGAGCCTCATGGCTTCAGTTGCTTTAACTTGATATTCTACCGGTAAAACTAATTACAGATAAATGGGTTCCAGTTACTAGAATCATCAGTGAAAGATTTCTCAATTTATTAAAATTCCTACTCAGTGTTATACTGAGTTAAAATTATATTAAAATTTATATGGAGATTAATGTGAAATTATCTGAATTAAAATATATGTGGTAAGTGGAAAAAATGTTAAAATGTTGAGAATGAATCCAGTCAACATAAACAATTGGGCAGTATATGGTGAAGGTATTTCTTAGGTAAGAGTAAAGACATTTTTTGGTACAAGGAGATTTGAACAATCTGGGCACATTTACAGCTCTAAATTATCTAGAGACATAAAGACAGTAAGCATCACCAAGAATAGTATTAGGTAACGTTATTCAGAGTAAGTTATAATAAAACAGGCAGACGATGTAATATAGTACATTACAATAGAAGTCATTTCATACTGCAGTTGGATCTTTAACACAAGTTATTTCTAGTTTCCTATAATTCTGACGCATGGTCCACTTCCAACTGCAATTGTTTCATTTTGTTGCTAAGAATATGCCATATGTTACAGAGAGAGTCCTATTTATCACACACCTAAAGCTCTCTGTGTAACACCTAGCCATGAAAGTAGGAAGAATAGGCAAACAGGGAGATAGGCATGAGTGCTAGCATTATAAAAATAACAAGGACAGTGGGAGAAGATAGGGTGCAGAAGCAGATCAGCTAAGTCACTTTTTACAGACACAGTTTCCAGTATCGTTATGTACTTGTCCCAAAGATTCTCCCCACATCTCACACCTTCCCCTTTTGTCAGTGAGTCACGTTAGCTTGGGCAGCAAGACGTAATGTCAGCTATATGATTCGTGTGCATGTTGTTGGCCCCTGTGAGCCTTAAAGTGCTTCATCTGTTTGACCTCAAGTGAACTCCTGACCTTCTTCAAAGAGAGAAATTTCTCATTATACCCTTCCATTCTGAACAAGGTGGAATTAATACACTGAGACATTGAATTTTAAAAGAAGCTGCTTTTCGGGCCTAAATTAGGCCCCAAGCAAAGTGCAACAAGAATACAACCAGAACAAAGAATAGGTACTGTCTTTCATTCAGCACAGAACTGAAAGGTTCATTCTGTACTCAAGACATTTTTCCTCTTCTTGTGAATTATCTTTACTGGCCATGGCTAGAGTAAAGATACAGCATAAGGTGAAGTATTCATCTGGCAAATTTGAGAGCTCTTAATTTCATATACCTGACTTCAGATTAACATGTTTTCTTAGAAAGATTGCTTTCTAGGCTTCCTGGACATGGATTTGGTTTCAAACAAATTAAAAATCTAAATGATGATAAAAAGAGGAAGGAACTGAATTTATTAAAGATGTTGCGGATGGTGGAAACCTTGAATGTTCTTTTTGTTTATAGGTTTGTACATATATTTTTTATTCTAACACATAGAGATAGGGAAAGATGCTATGACTTTAGACTGTTGCACCTGCTAACTCGATCAATATCACGGAGTTCAAAGTCTGCCTCAAGAAGACATACAACTTCAATTGGCAGAGGCCAGAACACATCTTCTTCATAGAAATATTTATTGAAGAGCAAATATCTAATTATTGTCAAATCCACTCTGTAAGTTTACAGTATCTGATCTTATGATTGCAGACAGATGCACTTAAAACAGAATATGGAAAATGTTTCTAATTTAATTTCATTGGTGAAATAATCAGGACTGACTTTCTACTAAGGCCATGTAATCCGCAGTCTTAAATGTTTTGTCTGTGCCATTAATGGATTATCTTGGTTGCTTTTTGTTTTTTTTTTTGTTTCGTTTTGTTTTTTGTTTTTTGTAAAACAAAGATACATACCCGTACTGGAATTAAAGGTGCATTAATGCAATCTTCAGAAATAAAAGATTGGGTGGAGAAAGTAAATAAAAAATAATTCCATGCAACTGGTGAAAGTGTGCCTTGTTAGAAAGCTGAAGTACCTCTAAACTAACTCATCCTAATGAAATGAAAAATTGTCTTGATGTCTAAGATCCATTCAGATATTTCCAAGATCCAGAAGGGAATTATTCATTTAAAAACTTCTAGACCAAATATGGTTAGATTGACGCATTTTCTTCACCTCCAAAAAAGTTCAGGGAAGAGTCAACTACAGATAACCTCATGGGACAATGACTTAAGGAAACTTTAATCTGTGTTGCCCTCTAACATTATCAACTTATCTGAAATAATGTCATCACTATTTAAAACAGATGTACAGAGTCCAAAGTGGATATAGACTTTTAATCAAAAAATTCCAAGTAAGATTAGTCTCTCAAAGAGTTGAAATCACTAGAGCAGTTATTAATTATGAAGATAATGCAATCTTCTTATGGTTTGAGCAGCGACACTGAAATTCAATATGAAGTAACTCATTTGTTTAAAATGCAACTGAATAGTCCTCATCTAACTGATGAATTTCTCCATTACTATGGATCTAGGGATAAAAACACTCAGAAAAATACCGTCTCTCATAAATGAAGTATCTCTTTCTGGTATTATTTATTTGAAAGAAGCTCCAAAGAGGATCCAACTGAATGAAGATTTTTTTGTAGCTGATAAGGTACACATATATAGGAAGTTTTCACCTGCTCTCTCAAGATATAACCACTGCTACACAGCTTAAGCAATCTGTACAAATAAATGATCTGTAATGTAAAATCAATGAATAGTATATAAAGCATATGTTGATCCATTTCTTATTTAGCACATTGCACTGTATACACAAAGCAGGAATAGCTAGCAAAACCTCGCTTGAGAATATTCTGAATTTTAAGTCATATTTGCAACAGGTTTTCACTTGTTCATCCAAGAATTCCTAAAACTTGGAGGTATTTGCCCAGTTGCACAGTACAGTTAACTACAGCCACAGTGATCTTCTCATCGTTATGTTTTGCTGTGTTACTAAGACAATTACTCTTCTGTCTCTGATGCTTTTCTCTCCTGCCTGGGATAAACATGTGCCTGACAATTTAACTTCGCTGTTGTTAGGACAGGATTTTACAGCAGGCTGAGCCACCTCCCCTCGAGGGCATCCTGAGAACAGGTGATTGATTCATATCTCTGTGTTTCTTGCAGAGAAAAGAAGGGAAGGGAGGTCCACTATAAGATACTGTCAATTTTCTTCAGTGAGTTTGGTAATTTTTCTCTCTCTTTAACAGGTGCATTACTGTCAAGTGTACAAGAAGGAAAACGGCACAGGGGCTTGTGAGAACTAAGAGAAGATTTAAAAAATAGATAAAGACAGAAAGTGAGTGAATATCAGCCCCAATGCTTTCTTCTCTCCATGATTTATGTCATTCACTGCAGCCACTACTCTTTCTCCCTACTCCTGCTCTGTAAGATCATCACTCCAAAAGTCCACTAATTTTGTGGAAGTGAAATTTTAGCAAAGATGAGATTCAACCTGACTCAAAGAAAAAAACAGGGAACTTCACACCTCTGAAGACCCTTATGCAATAACGTGAAGAACAAAGGAAAACTGGTGCTTCTCTTAGTGGAGTGTTTGTGGAAATACTACACGTGGAAAATGGAACAAGCAGGTTGAGCTGGGGCTCTGCTCTTCAGAATAAAACTGGACTGAAAAATAACACTATTTGAAGAATATACCAAGAACACTGAAGCAATTACTCCTACATAATTCTTTTCTATTTGTTTATTCTATCACACAGACAATGGATTTAGTTTTGGAAAACACCAGAGTAGTTTTTCACTGCCTTTAAATTCTGAACAGGAAATCTGTTTTGTTAAAGGCTACACAGTCTCAACCTCAAGCTCAGATTAACTGAGCACTTTTTTGAGGGAGTTCATAATTTGCTGCCAGGCTCTGGTATCTTTGCTGTAGCTGATTCTTCCTCCTGAGGTGACTTCTACAAAAATGTGCCTTTTGGTAACGCAGCTGTAAAATGATCACATTTTGCTAGATGTTTCTTGACTTATGAGAGGTGGTAAGTTCTCATCAAAACTACAGTGTTCTACCATAAATTGTAGGCTATAAAACAAAAATTTCACCTAGTAACAAAGAAATCATAAAATCTTTCAGCCAGAGCAATTTCTTATATATTTTTATATGATTTAAATAACTGATCTCCAGAAAGGAAATCTGATCCTTTGTGGATTGCTCAAGAGATAAGGAGTTCCAATTGTCCCCTGAAGCAGTGTCTGGCTAAATGAAAATAGGACCAATGACTAGATGCAATTGGGAATTTCTATATGCAAGTGATTGTACTGAAACAAGACAGGATATTTCCAAGAAACTTCTGTTTCTAACACTAAAGGTATAAATACATAGATGGCAGCTTTGTTTGTGTTGTGAAGGTTATTCAAAGTGCTAATTTCTGTCCTATCACTTTTCTCACAATGGTTTAGCTATTTTGTCAATGATTTAAACAAAACTATGAGTGTGGGTAGTACTGCTGGAATTCATATTACTAAATGAGGTTGCTCCCAACACAGAGAATAAAACTTGAGTTAGTCACCTGAGATTGCTGAAACATGGGACTGAGTCAATAATCAGTGGAGACTGAGTCAATATAATTAGTGGAGGCCAAGACATGCTATGTTTTACCCTAAAATATCTTCAGTTGAAAAATTGAACACTGTCCTAGATCCATAGACTATAAAAAAAACCTTGAGTTACTATCTCTGCTTTTTAACCCCCTGTTATTAATAAAAAATAAGGTGATCATAAATACTGCCTCAGGTTTCAAACTTCACCCACTGAAATTATCATATCAATTATTTACATATTTACATTGAAGTCATATGTGTCATTTGCATAGTGAAACCCAAAAGATTTTTAAATGGTTGAACTCCTGTGATACCTTCCAGAGTGTGACAGTTTCATGCTTATTTTTTTGTCTTTTTTTTTTTTTTTTAGAAACAACTCTCAGTTATTTATTTATTTACAGCAGTTAGCAAAAGGTTTTTAAGTCACAGTAATATTGTTTTTAAATTCTCCTGTTAATACACTTGTTTTTCATTTAAAAAAAATAAATAAATAAAATTTATCAGGCAGATTCCCATCTGGTGTTACTAGCAACTCCTTATTGATTTCATAAGAATATGCACAAGTGACACCAATGAAGTGAAGTGAAGGAAAGCATCTAAGGATGGCAGTCTTACATAGGTAGACACTGTTAATCCACAGAGGCTGCTCCTAAATGTAACCCCTCCTATATTGATATGTTAGTCCATAATGTCAGAGGCAATTGTTGGTAGTATGGCAATAGAGGTTGAACCTTCCCACCAATATTTTGTTGTCTTGTGACAGATGTCAGCAGAGAGGCAGTCTGACAAAAAGATACCTGACATTGAATCAAAGAATCATAGAATCACTGAATCGCTCAGGTTGCAAAAGACCTTCAAGATCATCGAGTCCAACTACAACCTAACCATACGACTCTAACAACCCTCCACTAAACCCTGAGCACCACATCCAAATGGTTTTTAAACACATCCAGGAATGGTGACTCAACCACCTCCCTGGGGAGCCTATTC
>JAOWBP010053946.1:0-10381 GCA_028571105.1 Tragopan temminckii
CCATCCCTGGAGGCATTCAAGGCCAGGCTGGATGTGGCTCTGGGCAGCCTGGTCTGGTGGTTGGCGACCCTGCATGTAGCAGGGGGTTGAAACTGGATGATCATTGTGGTCCTTTTCAACCCAGGCCATTCTATGATTCTATGAATATCATACATATAAAGAATGATACTGTTTGTTCTGTTTCCTTATCCAAGTCCCTTCTGATCAGCACCTCTAACTAACTACAGTCCTGAACCAGTTAATAAACAAACAGTGTCTTTGTGCAAATGGGATTTTGGACTAATCATTTTTTGTTAAAATATTCCAAATATTTGGGATAGCTAGAATTACTTGGCATTAAGATATCCTAACATCACACTTACATCACATTTTTTCAAAGCTTCATGAGTTTGAAAGGAGTTGGGAGATCATCCTAGGCATTTAAAATTTTCATCATGCAGCTTAAATTCACAGATTTTTAACAATTTTTGGCTTGTTCTCTTTGAATTTCTCTGTGCATCGACAAACTTCAGACATACCTCAGCCTCCAGCACAAGTGTGCAAAGAAAATGTATTGCTCTATCTCAGGCATTTAGGTGGATTTGGTGATTTCAGTGCCAAGGAGCAACTGCCCTGACTTACTACTCCGGAGTACTGGCCCTGAAATGTGCAAGGCCAAGTGCTACATGGTGGCCCAAAGGGTGGCTGCCAGTTTCCTTCTGTGAGTGTCATAGCAAAGGGAAAAGGCAGGCAGCGCTGGCATCATTTTCTAGGGTTTATCTGTCAAACTTCACAGGGAAAGGATAGACCTCAGACATTCCTCAAGTACTTAATTACTTAGAAATTGGATGACTCTCAAAAGTTTATAGTGCCTGTATTAAACACAAGTAAGCAATAATGAGGAGACAAGTATTTTAAGCAGAAGAAAGTCAATAGCAGAAAAACGTGATGAGGAAACATAAGAAGAAATCTGACTAACCACATCTATTTTAAAAACAAACATTTTCCATGCTTTCCACTTCTGTGTGAAAGGCCAGTGAAAAAAATAGGACGCTCACTCATTTCACATCCCAGAGGAGATCAGAGCTTCTCACGCATGAAGCTCTTGAAGATGACTCTTCATTGAAAGGTTTCATACTGCATGGGCAGCATGGTAAGCCTGGTGCATGGCAGGATGTAAGACTTTCATAACCTATATCCTCAGTGGAAAACTATCTGCAATTCTCTGTTTTTGTTCAACGTATTTTTTTTTTTTTTCTGTTTAAAAATACACCTAGATGTAAATTCATTAATTTGGTCAAGAAAGCAAAGCAACCTTGTGACTCATGTAATATTTTCTCTTGTTGAAAACTTTGTGATTTGAACAAAGGATAATCGGGACATGCCAAGTGAAGTGTAATAGCAATCATCAAGGGATTGTTGTCTTCCCTGTTCTTTTTCTTGTGAGGTATTACGAATAAGGAAGTGCTCTTACCTTGAAAGCTCCAAGTCCTCTTTTACAATGGGTATGCAAAGTGACAGGTTTTATATAACTGAGGACTTATTTATCTGGAAGCACTTTCCTTAATAATAATAATAATAATAACAAAATGAAAAACCAAAACTGAAAGGAACACACGTATTCAAGTTGAAGTTTAATCTTGTTTTATTCTAGTGCATGTATTTCCATGTTTGTAGTTTCATTTGCTTTTATGCTAGGGTTATTTTTAATAGCAGGTTGAATTAAGTGGAAAAAATGACCACTGAGCTGTTTAAAACTGAAAAGGCAAAATCCACACTTAACTGCTTACCTCATTGAAAGAAAAAAAAGTGAGTGACTGCTGTTGATATATTTTAGCCATGAGACCTGTTAAATATCAAGCAGGGGGTGCTATGTGATCTTCTGATCCAAGGATGTTAGAAAAGATTCCCTTGTGTTTAGGCATGATTTGCCTTTGATAAGCCCATACCAGCGATTCAAAGTGACCACCTACTCTTTTGCATGCCCAGGAATATGTTTCAAGAGGACTCCCCCTGATTTTCTGAGTGACTGAAGGAGGCATTGCATTGTGTTTCACAACTTAAGAGTTTGACACAGAGTAGGAGCATGAGCTTGTGTTCTGTTGGACAGATGAGCAGGACTGTGCTGTACATAGCTCTGCAAAGTACTGATTTGCCCCTTTCCAGAGATGTGTGCTTTGGGAGAAGCTGCCTTATTGTGTTTTCTGAATGAGAGAAAATAGCACGTACATGAATGAGCCTCAGCACTGAGGGAATGTGGATTCACATGTAATTACAGGCCTGTATTTCCCATTGGTAAACAGAGGGGAAGGGAGGATCCAATGTATGTTATTCTTCTGCTTTCCAGTCTTAAGGGCTCGAGTGAGAGTTTCCTCCTTTGGTTGTAATATGAGAGTTCTGCTTCCACTGTGGCTTCTGCTAAGGGCCGCTGAGTAAATTACAGTTTTACCAGGGGAAATGCTAGAAAAATGCTAGAATCATTTCAGACCTTGTCCTTTACAAAGTGTTTTGCTGTTCTGGGGAATTCACCAGTACACTTGCACTAATAATCTCTTCCCTAAATACACATTCAGTAGATATACGTATAATTGTTAGATGTAGCTGCACAAATGCAAACAAGTTAATGTTTCCACATAGCCCCTCTTTGACGTGAAAAAAATATTCCTTTCTGCATATTTAGAGACAAGGGGCAATGAATAAGCAGCCTACCAGAGGATACAGAGCATTGTCATTGCCCAGACAGTAAACTTCAGATCTATTTGGCACTTATTCTGTACTCCATCACAGACTGTTCTTTATTTTCCTCAAAAATACACCAAACCATAAAATACTTACACACTAAATTTAATAACTCCACATTATATAAAATATAGTAACTGATACTGGGAATTTTGATGGCAGTTTGAACTCCAGACATTGTCTAGACTGCTGGAGTTGTGTATAATTCTTGATTAGTTGAAATGGTGCAAGGATAACTCAATTACATTTGTAAAGAATTATAAGGAAAATAGAAAAAGGTGTATTTTGCTACGAAGAATTTCACTCTTAGAACTAACAGAAAGAGTGAAAGAGAGTGATAATCTGTCTGTGACAGTCCTACAACTTTCAGAGCAGTCTACTGGGTGATCAAGATGCTTTTGAAACATTTCAGACATAAGAAGGAAGCATACAAAAGGTGGAAACTGGGGCAAGTGATCCAGAAGGAATTCAATCATGTATGGACGGGGTTAGGAAAGTCAAAGACAAAGCTGTATCTAGCAAGGGATTTGAAGGCTAACAAGAAAGTCTCCTACATGTACATCAGCAACAAAAGGAAGAACAGGGCATATGCATGTCTGTTTTGGCTGAAGTAGGGGACCTGGTGACAGAGAGTCAATGCCTTTTTCACCTTGGTCTTATTGTTAAGACCATTCTTTAGCACTCCTAGGTCCCTGAGAACAATGGGAAAGCTGGGGCAAGGAAGACTTACCTTAACTGGAGAAAGATCAATTTTGGTGTAAATAGCATGGATGTTCACTGGAGGTGACGTGTTACATATCTTTGGGTTGGTGGTATTGCAAAGCCATTCTCCATTACCTTTCAAAGATCATAGCTACTATGGACAGGAAGAAAGGAGAAAGTCATTTTCATGAAGAGCAAGAAGGAAGATCTGGCCAGTTAGTCTTACCTTGGTCATTGGGAAGGTGATGGAGCAAATAATCCTAAAAAACATTTCCAAACACGTGAAGGGCAAAATGGTGATTGGGAGTAGTCAGCATGGATTTATGAAGGAGTAGTAATCCCTGACAGCTCAGAAAAAGCAATTGTCATGTTGTGCCCCTGAGGAGCAGATTTAGGGTGGTGATCCTTACCCATGGATTGTACTGTGGTTGTTCAAGTGAGCTTCCCAGTCTACTTACGTAAAGATGGCTTTCTCAGTAATTGAGAGTATATTACTTTTTTTCTCCCTAAGCCTCAAGAGATCTGTAGGTAAACAGGAGATCCTTACTTGTGAATTATGGAATTAAAGGTTTTGTTAACTGTTCTAGAAATAGATGGTTAAAATAAGACTGTTAAAGGAAAAAAAAAAAAAACCTGGAAAATGTAATTCAAAACATGATTAGTGTGTATCCAGGATTTTATGTGCCATCCAGTAAAACAAAATTGAGGCCAATATAAACTTGAAATGTACTGCAACTACTGAATTAGATTAAAGCATGTACTCTCTATATCTGCAGCAATAGGAAATGCTATAAAAAATCAGGAATGCTTGGGTATTCAGTTAATAAGCTTCTGGGTTTATAATGCTACGCTATGCAGAATCTGCAGCGTCTGTGAAATGGTTGCTATATGTCTGTATAGACCTGAGTATTTATGCAATGACTGATCACTTTCTAAAATAACTAGTAATTTAGAATAAGTTTAAGAATGGAGGGAGTGGCATTTTCAGGTTTTTCATCTCCTCGAAGAAGGGGATAAATGTAAGGATTCTAAGAACTTGCTCTTTGTGAACACATCTGTGTAATACTGACATTTCCTGAAAATGTATGTTTACAGCTTCGTGACCTGGTGTGATTTGTTCCCCAGCTTTCCCTGCAGAGTCACAAACTTTAACTTGTTCTGTGTAGGCTCTCTTCTACCAAACGGAGCTCCTAGGAAGTCTGACCTCATCACTGGAATTTGTTTAAACATTCTCCAAGGGAAAAAAATTAAAACTGCAATAAGTAAAACACAGAGGGTTTGTTATGACAAGTTTAACTTGTAAGTTGTTTGCAAGAAAGGATCACTTGAAGTTTGTAGCAATGTTTAATATATTTTTGTTATATGATGCTTCTGTAATTTCCTCAAGTGATTGATCAACAGCTTTTTGCATACTAGTAGTAGACAGAACTAGAGGAAGAGTTTTCTCTTCCCTATGGAAATAAAGCATTTCCATAGAGAAATTCATTTCTAATGGTTTATTTTGGACGTGTTCTACACAGACTGTAGAGACTGGCCAATGCATTGATTGCCACTCCTATTTAGTTGAAACCAAGACCAAGATCTAAATAACTGTGGTGAAGAAGAAGATCTTGCCAGCTGAGCACTTTGACTGTTTGTTATGTTTTTTATTTTTCCTTTCTTTTTCTGTAAGATATCTGCCATTTATATTCTTTTGTCTCAAAACCATTGAAACGTAGCTGTTTTAAATTTTTCCCCTCAGAGCATGTGTGCTTTAAAAGGAGCGCCTATGAAGCTCCAAACAGTAGCTGTAAAATATTACTCTCTTAGCTCTGCTGTGAAATAAAACCCAGATCCTTAGATATTTGCCCCCAAGTCATGATCCTATGAATTGTTTTATCCTTTTTCTGTGTATTATAGCTTTTTCATTCCCTGATTAATGAGTACACAGACTGAAATCAACATGTTGTGTTGGGATGGAAATTATGAGCTTGAACACTTGAACAGCAGCTAAAGTTTGTTCTCTGATTCTCAGCCTGATATTGTTTGTAACTAAGATACTTTTTTTTTTTTTTTTTTTTTTTTTTTTTTTTTTTTTAATTCTCAGTGTAGTTATTCATCCTGGCATGGCAGTATCCTGTTAATTTTTGATGCATTCTCCAACCACTATTTTTAAATCAGTTTGCTATTTCAGCTTCACCTTGTTACCAATATATTCGTGCTATGGCAGTTTTTCCACAATTTGATGTTGGTTCATTTTTTATTGCACTGCCAAATAGAGGAATCTGAAAGTCAGATTTTTGTTTAGTTGAACAGTAATGGAGAATCTGTGTCCTCAGCATAGGCTGGAAGGGAACATGGCGGAAAAACAAGGTGCAGGAACTGCATGAGCCGTATAATTGCTTTCATTTGTATTACAGTTTCAATTAGACTATAAGCCATTCACATAAAGGAGCCCCAGAAATACGTTATATGAAATAACTTTGGAAGAGCATCCTGTTTTGTTATTACACAAAAATTGTGTTGCTTAATCACAGACTGGTCTTGTGGTAGGGAGTGGGGGGAGTGTGACTGGCTTTCCTTCTGAGCTTTTGGAGATATGGTTTCTCAAAGGTATCCAGACATTCTGTTGGGTTAACTGGTCAACAGTGTCAGGTTGACCGTATGCAACTTGACACTTTTGTGATTTCTCGGTCACTAATTACATTTGCTTGATCAGTTGTTAGCGTTCAGTTCTTGATGATGCTTATTTTATCAAGATACTCTTGAAATTAAAGTAGTGTTTTGTAGTCAATACGATTATATTAGTTTTCAATTTCATTTTTACTTAGGTCATTTTTAGTTGTACATACTCATAGCCATTACATAGTTCTTGGTTTGGTTCTAATTTTCGTATGTCAGACTGTATGATAGGGAATCGTCAATAAAACCAAAATCCTCAATAAAAATGCAACCTTGAGCTGAGCAGCTGATTAACTTTTTATTCTCTGTAGATAAATTTTCTCTTTATTTTGACATAATTAATGAAATATGTGTCAGGATAAATGACAGTAATGGAAGCTGCTGTGCTGAGATTGTCAAGAAAACCAAAAGCCTAGAATAATCAGGTCATAATTTAAATCAAAATTAAGAGTCCCGTTGCCAAGTTTTAGTAATAATAAAAGTCATTTTTGAACTATTGAATACTTGGAATATTTTAAGGGGCTCTGAGTAAATCGGAGCTGTGAGACTTTACCTTGCAACATAATGATTATTATGTCTGCCTGCAGCCAAACCTGTGCAGACTGTGAAAGTGTACCAAATCCTCCATGATACTGAAAGGGAGAGGGATGATTTTATTTTTGTACCTAACTTTGTGAGGTCATATAAATGGGAAGTGCCGTGGGAGGATAATAAACAAATGCTGTCTTTTTAACTTTTTTTTTTATCCTTTAATATTCTGGTTTGTCAACAACCCAAATACTAATTATTTTGGTAAATGGAGGTTTAGATGCGCTTTCAGACACAAACATCAGACTTCAAAGCAAAAGAGATGCTTTCAGTGTGGCAGGAAGAATCAATCCTTAGAAATTTTTACTATGGAGTCAGACCAAATTCTTCAATAGTGATATAGGAAAGTCTATAGGAGCAGCATGCAAGTTTGTCCCTTTGGTGACCCATTCTCCTGGTACTTTCTCACAAAATATTAAAAGGGGCTGTATGAAGGTGTTGTTTTTTGAATTTATATAGTTCTTTTTTTTATAATTGCTGACACTGTCTGCCTCTGCAATCCCCTTTGACAGCAAGTTTCATAAAGTCACTACCTGCTTATTATCTTTGTTAAGCTGGTCTTCACTTGTCACCTTTCACAGTGACACCCAACATTTAGTTGGCTTTTATGGCTGTGGTTGAATAACGAACTGAGGATTTTAGAGAACTGTGAACTGTGACTTAAAGAAGTCTTTTCTCCACTCAAAGTTTGTGTGAGAATGTTAGTGAGGATCAGATTATTCTTCCCTAATCAAATCATCTTATACTGACTTGGGCTGAAGGTTCTCTTCTACATGTTAGCTCACCTGTTCAGTTTTAAAACTTTAAGATCTTTACCATTTACGTTAAATTTAACCATGGATCTTAAGATTTTGCTGTGTGGTCCTTCTTTGGGTCAATGAAGTTGAACAGACTTGGTCCTAGTCCTGATTCCTTGGAACCTTATTGTTAAGAATTTTTCCAGCAAAAAGTGACTGTTAAGTCATATTTGTGCTTCCTATTGCTTTAAGTCCATAAAAATCCCCTTTTTTTCAATTCCATTCTGTTACTTTCTTCAGTAATCTTTATTGAGATGCCTTGTTCTGAAAATACAGGTCGACTGGATCTTCATTTACCCACACGCTTCCATGCCACTCTCTGAGTTCCTGCCAGTAGTAAGGCAATATTTTCCTTTGCAAAAGCTCATTGATTTTTTCCCCTCGGATATGTGTGGGATCAGCAATATTATTATTTCACATGGATTCTACTATGTTACCAGCAATGGAATTTAGTATTAGTGGTCCTTTCAGTATCTTCAGGACTTGTGGGTCAGTGCCATCTGAGGCACACGACTTAGTGATTCAGCTGGTCTAGTATTTCCTCTGCAGTGTTGATGTAGCTACTCTGATGTTACAAAGAGGTGTTGTGTGAGAAGCCGACTCATCATCTTCATCAGTAATGATGGATGCCAAGAATTTGCTGAACTTCTTTGCTGTGATCTTCCCTTTCTTCAGTACTCTTTTCATGCCCCTGTTGGAAAATGATCCTGGCAACTGCTCGGCTGCCTTTCATCTCTCTAAGTATTTAAAGAATGTTTTAGTCTCAGCGTGAGCATCTGTTGCAAGGTGATCTTAAAATTCTTCTTCATCCTCTTAATTTCCTGTTTACATTTAACCTGCCTTGTTTTATGGCCTTTCCTGTTCTCTTTTTCATTCTATTCATTTTCAGACATTTCCTGATCTTGTCTTCTGCAGTCTCCTGACGCATTTTGAATAGCACATGCAGTTACATACCTTAAAATGAGGGCAGAGTTTTATGTTTAATTATCCAGTGTTTCCACTTGCAGTTGCCAGTAAACTATATATAGACAGTTCACTGTTTTCTAAGTTCAGAATCTTTTCTCCTTTCTTTGGAACTTTCTTGAAGCAACAGAATTACAAATTTTGATTTTGGCACAAATGTGGGACATCACAAAATGAGTGAATCAGGAGTAAGGCAGTGTAATTGAGTCTCTTTGAAACAAAACCAATTGTTTCTGAATATTCAGATATTATATATGGAAGATTTAAAAATCTGCTGATATGAAGGAAGATTCTCAAATTCTTTTCAAGATCTAAATGTGCACAAATCCCATTTATTATTATCATTCAGATTATTGTGATGCAGAGTTGCATCCCGTGTTCTTGGATTGTTGACTATAAATTTGTACCTTCTTAACTGTACAAAATGTGGCTATGATAATTACATTTCTTTAGGAAAATATGCAACAGTGGAGTACTGTGATGTGATTGTAATACTGTGAATAATTTTTCTAATTGTTAGTAGCTAAAGTAGTAGAGATTGTTAGCTGTTAATTCAGCCTTGCATTGAAGCGTGTTCAAGCTCATTGGTAACTAAAGGAAACCGTACTGTGATGTCGTTCGTATTAACTGTGAGTCTTTGTTGTACTCATTAACCATTTGCCTTTATCACAGCTGCATACCTCTGGAGGGATGTTGTATTACTGGGTTGTACAACTGGCTGAATGGGGAAGCCAAAGACTGGCAAGCAGATGAGCAGTGATTCTCTAAATGTGATAAGTAGTATAGAACTGTGGGATGTGCATCTTTTTGTTTCTTCTAAATTGCAGTAGGCAAGCAGTTAATATAATTGGCAACAATTATTGCTTATGCTTCAAATTTAATGTCCAGCTGAGATTAATTAGAAGGTTTCTCGGAACAGTTGGATCTTGGAGCACTGCTCTACCTGCAGTTGTGAGAGAAAAGGTACTGAATGCTTTCTTCTGATGTAGCCATATCCTGATGAATGTTTTTAAAAAACTTTACATGACCTGGCTGTACGTATTCAAATTCAGTACCCTGGGAGGCCCCATCCAGTCTTGAATTCCTGTAAGTGTTGTGACTTTTATGTAGATGGAGGAAAGCCTTATTAGCAGATTAGCTAACGACTCAGTCAGCAGCTGGGGATTTTCTGCACATTTTAAAGGGTAAATGAAGTTAATTAAAGATACTGGGCCAAAGCTTTAGGCTCAAATTTGGAGTCTGCAGCTGTGGAACTGGCTATTTGACATGCTTAAATCTCAGTCCAGAATACATATTTGTGGTAAAATGTAGACTTCAGATGTATGTTTCATGAAGTGCTTACATTTCTCGGGGAAATATTTATCAATGTAGTATTTTTCTAGCATTCCAATGCAAAAATATGTTCTACAGAGCCTGCACAGTTATTTGATTGCATTGAGTTAATTTCAAGGGGCTGAATGCAAAATGGATTTAATGTAGAAGCTCTTGGTTTGAATTTAGGGATAGAACTGTTCTAAAAGGTGAATAGAAGGAGAAATTTATTTTTTACACCTTTTGTAAGTGTAAAAATGGCATGAAAGAGTAAATTTCATTTTTAGCAAGTAATAAATCAAGCTCTAAAAAGGTTTAATATTCTTTGACCAGATTTTTAAAATTCCTGATAATATGCAATGTAATATTTATGTTCTGATTTTCTTAGAATGTTTAGTGCGTTTCAGTGAACATGGATTTCCTTCCATTTAGGAAGTTTTTTCCTTAAATTAATGCTTGCTGTGCAGGTGAATTGCTGATGATACGAAGTTGGGAGAATTGGCTGACATGCCTGAAGGCTGTGCTGCCATTCAGCGAGACCTGGACAGGCTGGAGATCTGGGCCGAAAGAAACCGGATGAGGTTTAACAAAAGCAAGTGTAGAGTCTTGCATCTGGGGAGGAATAATCGCATGCACCGGTA
>JAOWBP010053948.1:0-10380 GCA_028571105.1 Tragopan temminckii
CCGTCCGTGACAAAGCGCTTTTTTTTAACGCGGGGAAAACGAGGGCGGGCCGGAGCTCGGCACGCGTGCCGGGAATCTGCGGCAAAGCCGGGAGGCGGCGGGCGGAGCGCAGCCCCGCGGAGCGGCGGGGGGCGGCGGGGCGGCGCTCGGAGCCGCGAACTGCGCTCAGCCCCGAGGATCCGAGTTCAGGTCCACGGAGCCGCGCTCGGATCCGCGCTCAGCCCCACGGATCGCTGCTCAGCCCCACAGATCCGCGCTCAGCCCCAAGGATCCCCGCTCAGCCCCACGGATCGCTGCTCAGCCCCACGGATCGACACTCGGCCCCACAGATCCGCGCTCAGCCCGGAGGATCCGAGTTCAGGTCCACGGAGCCACGTTGAGATCCACGCTCAGCCCCACAGACCGACACTCAGCCCCACGGATCACTGCTGAGCCCCACGCTCAGCCCCACAGATCCACGCTCAGCCCCAAGGATCCACGCTCAGACCCACAGATCGCTGCTCAAACCCACAGATCCACGCTCAGCCCCAAGGAATCAAGTTCAGCCCCACGGATCCTCACTCAGCCCCACGCTCAGCCCCACAGATCACTGCTCAGCCCCACAAATCCACGCTCAACCCCAAAGAAGCAAGTTCAGCCCCATAGAGCCACGCTCAGCCCCACAAGGCCATACTCAGCCCCATGGAGACACTCAGCCCCATGGATCACTGCTGAGCCCCATGCTCAGACCCACAGATCGCTGCTCAGCCCCACAGATCCACACTCAGCTCCAAGGAACCAAGTTCAGCCCCACAGAGCCACGCACAGCCCCGAAGATCCACGCTCAGCCCCACGAATCCTTGCTCAGTCCCAGAAAGCCACGCTCAGGCCCACGGAGCCACATTCAGATCCACGCTCAGCCCCAAGGATCCACGCTCAGCCCCACAGATCACTGCTGACCCCCATGCTCAGACCCACAGATCCATGCTCAGCCCCACGGATCCTTGCTCAGCCCCACAAAGCCATACTCAGCCCCAAGGAGCCACATTCAGATCCATGCTCAGACCCACAGATTGCTGCTCAGCCCCACAGATCCACGCTCAGCCCCACAGATCACTGCTGAGCCCCATGTTCAGACCCACAGATTGCTGCTCAGCCCCACAAAGCCACGCTCAGCCCCATGGATCACTGCTCAGCTTCATGGATCCTCGCTCAGCCCCACAAAGCCATATTCAGCCCCATGGAGCCACATTCAGATCCACACTCAGCCCCACGGATCCACGTTCAGCCCAATGGATCACACAAACCGATGCATGCACGCACCTCCGGAACGAAGCACAAGTGCAGCCCTGCAAGCTCACTGCCAGAAGCAGCGCGGCCCACGTGCTCCTCCTGCAGCTCTGCCAAAGCCAGCAGCAGTTGTGTGCAGGCGCAGAGCAGCGGACATCTCTCCGTGCTCTGCTCCTTCCTGCAGCGCTGTCACCCTGGCTGTCGCTCCCCGTCTGCAGGCACTGCTGCTCTCTGCCCTCTCCCACTGCAGCTGCACTCGTGCTTCCCTTCCATTTGCACCCACACCTGCAGGGATGCGCTGTGCCGTTCTATTGCAGCAGCACGGAGCAGTGGAGCGCTCCTCGCTGCACCCCGGGACCCCAGGAGCGCTGGGCTGGGTGACCTCACTCTATTTGTACAGGCAAACTTCGAGGCTCATTAATGGGAGTTTGCAGCAAGACAGCTGCTCTGCTCATTAAATAAATGGCAAGTTCTCACATTGGCAGCTACTACAAAGCGGGAGGGATTAATTGCACGGAGCCACGCCATGCAGGAAGCACGTGGCATATTGCAACAAGTGTGACAGCAGGAGAGTGCATGGCATATTGCAACAGAGGTGACAGCAGGAGAGTGCATGGCATATTGCAACAGAGGTGACAGCAGGAGAGTGCATGGCATACTGCAACAAACGTGACCAGCAGAAGTGCATGGCATATTGCAACAGATGTGACAGCAGCAGGAGTGCATGGCATATTGCAACAAGCACGACAGCAGGAGAATGCATGGCACAGTGCAAACAACATGACACCAGGAGAATGCACGGCATATTGCAACAAACGTGACAGCAGCAGGAGAGCGCATGGCATACTGCAACAAGCACGACAGCAGAGGATGCATGGCACAGTGCAAACAACGTGACACCAGGAGAATGCACGGCATATTGCCATGTGACACCAGAAGGGGAATGCATGACTTACTGCAACCGATGCGACATCAGAGAGGGAATGCAAACCATTTGCTACGTCCAGCCTTAGGGAGAACACAACAACCTGCAGGAGCAGCTGCATGCACCCACCCGGCGAGCAGCGGTGCAGCCACGCACCCATCTGTGCGTGCAATGCACACGGCTGCACACAAAGGCACGCGGTGCTGCTTTTCTGTTGGAGGATCCCTCGGTGGTTTTGGATAAGGTGAATCTCAGAGCGCAGGAAGGCCCACGCAACGCTCCGGCTGGGCTTCCAGCAGCTAAGAACTGCATCGCTCTGCTTCCTTGGCTGCCACGGGCAGCAACGCTGGGCCCTCCTGCAGCTGCAAAGCTGCTGAGGAACTGCTGGATCCCCCAGCCTGTGCAACAGCTGCATCCCCCACGTGCTGAGCTGCAACACGCATAGCGCTACCGAATTCAAGCCTTTCCTCTTAATTGACATCGGACGTTACCGCTAATTGGATTTCCTCCTTTCCATCAGAGGCAGCGAGGTTCTGCCCAGCAGCACCGCTCGCCCCGCACTGAGCAGTGCTCCAGCTGCACCTCAACCTGCAGCAAAAGGCACCGAGCTGCGGGGCCAGCGCTGCTGCAGCACCGTCAGTGGGGAAAGGGAACAGAATCCGTGGGGTCGGAAGGGCCCCCCGTGGCCACGCAGCGCACAGGGAGCTGCTTCCCACCATGAGACATCCGAGCATTTACTCCTACAGACCCAACGGAGAGCCGCGCAGAGCAGGATGTTCAGTGCTGCAGAAGGAATGGCTGCTTTTTCTCCATGCAAGGAACAGGGTAACGGAGTGAAGTGCCCAGGAGAAGGCAGGAGCTGCAGGGAGGACGTGCCGGGACGAGCTCCTGGGCTGAGCATCCCATGCACTCCTCGCCACTTCTTCCCCCAAAGAGCCCCGCGCTCCCAGCGTGCTGCACCAGCGACTGCTTGCAGTGACGTGCGCTCCATTGACCCCCACGACAGCAAAGCTGTTCCTCGGCCCCGCATCCCACTGCAGCAGCATCCCCACAGAGCCCTGGGATCACCACCAGCACCTCCGTGAGCACCCCAAAAATGCAGGATAACCCCACAGCGCGGCTTCTGCAGCTCCAACTGACAGCGGCGTGCCAGCCTGCTGCAGGTGTGGGCGCACCGTCTGTGTCGCCAGGCTCTTGAAAATCTCTGGTATTTGCAGTTTAGAAACTGCCCCCGTGAAACGCAAACATTTGGGAGCAGAAGGAAGCAGCTCGGTGGCTCTGGGTGCCGGGAATCAGCTCCTGCTTCGGTGCTCCGTGCTGAAGGAGCTCCTGGGAAGCCCTAAGGAGCCGCCTCTCGTCTCCCCAAACAGCCCATAGCTGCGGGCAGATCACACCTCCTTCTGACCAGGAGAACGTTCACTTCTCAGCACTGACTTGTTTGCAAATTCAAGTTCGCTTCCTTTTTTTTCCCTCCCCAGAACAGCTGCTCGACAACCAGAGTCGTCGCACCCTGCTCAATTCCTATGCAACAAAGCAGCTTCGTTGCAGCGAGGCCTTCACCTGCAGCTGTGCAGCACACTGCAGCGGCGTTTCGGGAGGCGGCTGCCTGCAGCCTGCTCCTGTTAGCAGACCTGGCAGCGTCGGAACGAAGCAGCTGCAAAGCAGAAGGGAGCAGCGCTGCTGTGAGCGTGCTGGCACACCAAGCACAGCGCAGAGCTTGCTGCTGCTGCAGTGGATCTGATGCACCAGTGCAATCTTATGGCAGTCACTGCTCCGGCATTGGGAACGTGGGGCAGTTCTGGTGGAGAGGAAGGAGCGTCCTTCTTTGGGTTCTCAGCATTTAATTGGGGCAAGAAACACTAATTGTACTGCATCGTTAACTTGAAATGGGGCCTCGTCCTTAGCTGTGGCTCATACTGCAACAGGTGATGGTGGGGAAGGGCTCTGCAAGACAAACAACCCGAGGAAAGCGCAGTGCAGCAAATGCACTCATTGTCCTCCAGCTGCTCAACAAAGCCAGCGCTGCATGCAACACGATGCAGCAGCTGCGTGCTGTATGTTGGCTGTGGTCAAACCCTCCATGGCAACTGGAGCGTGCCTGAAATGCAGACCTGGCAGCACTGCATCAGCACAGCACAGCAGAGCAGAGCCCACAGGACTGCAGAGCAAGGACCCTGCTAACTGCTGCTCGCACATCATGCAGCCCTGCTCCCTGCATCCCCATGGCCACTGCTAGCGCTCCCAGCTGCTACCACATGCACAAACAGGAGGAGGAGGGAGAGAGGACGAGGAGCCACGCGCGTTTTAGAAAGGAAAAGCCTTATATCAGATCGCTGCAAGGAATGGTGGCAGAGTTCAGAGGGACAGAAGTGCAGATCCTACCTTTCCTGGCCCGCAGCACAGCAGGGCAGGGCAGCAATGCAGGGCAGCAGGGCAGCAATGCAGGGCACCAGCACAGGACAGCAGGGCAGCAATGCAGGGCAGCACAGCAATGCAGCAGGGCAGCAATGCAGGGCACCAGCACAGCAATGCAGCAGGGCAGCAATGCAGCAGGGCAGTGCAGCACAGCGATGCAGCAGGGCAGCAATGCAGCAGGGCAGCAATGCAGCAGGGCAGCAATGCAGCACAGCGATGCAGCAGGGCAGCAATGCAGGGCACCAGCACAGCAGGGCAGCAATGCAGCAGGGCAGCAGTGCAGCAGGGCAGGGCAGCAGCACAGCAGGGCAGCGCAGCACAGCGATGCAGCAGGGCAGCAATGCAGCCCCGTGCTGCAGCAGTGCCACCACCCCCCTGCACAGCCCCAGCAAGCTGCAACAGCTGCAACTCACCACCGCAATCTGCTTGCACGTGCCTTTTCTCCTTTTTAAGTGCATCTGCTCAGCCCTTCCGTGCAGCTCGCTGCCCGCGTTCCCCCTGTCTGCACTTTGCCTCGTGCGAAATGGAAGGTGCAGTTTTGCAGGGGTTATAATGCAAAGGAGATGCAGACTCACTGCACGGAAAAACGTAAGTAAAGCTCTCATGGGGGAACCACACACTCGGTATTCCCACGTTGTCGGGATTCCCACGGAGCAAGCCATCTGTTGGGGGGGGGAACCACTGCTGTCTGCAATACGGACACATTTTAATTAATAAAGTAAAAATAGCAATTTGGCTCGAGGGGCTTTGGCCATTGATAAGCATCCTTTGGTCCATGCACTGCTCATGGAGTTCCTGCAGTCCGGGATGGAGAAACGCTCTGCTCTCAGCTGCTGAGCTCCAGGTGCTGTGTGAGGACAGCAGCCCCGTGCCGCTCAGCCTTGGTTACACTCTGTTCAGTTACAATCAGAAGTCACCTTTTGCGTTTTAGGGACGTTCTCACTGACGTACAGAAGCAGCTGCTGCAGCTCCGAGCCTTTGGTGTGGTCCCCACTGCATCCTCATCTCCGAACTGGAGAGAGACGCATGTGAAAGGAGGGCTGCTCCACAGATAGGAACTGCAGGAGGGCTGCAGCCACGGGCTGTGCTCAATGGCTCTGTGGGAGGTGGGGATGTAGCCAGCACTGCCCCAGGGGTCTGCCTTGGGGCATTAACATCTTCGTTAGTGACACAGACCGTGGCACTGAGTGCAGCCTGCTGTGACACCAAGCAGTGCAGGTACAGCAGAAGGGAGGGACGCCATCCGGAGGGACCCTGACCAACTCCAGGTTCACGAGGGCCCACCTTCCACGAGGGTCAGCACAGTGCGAGGCGCTGCACTCAGAGCAATCCCAGTGTGCAAACTGGGAGGAGAGCTCCCTGAGTTCAAACCCCTGCCGGGAAGGAGCTGGGGGTCCTGGCAGCTGACGGAGCAAACAGCAGCCAGCAGGGTGCCCTGCAGCACAGCACAGCCATGCACCCTGTGCTGCAGCAGCGGTGGGGTGAGGAGGGACGGCCCCCATTTCCCTCCCCCAGCTGGAGTGCAGCAAGGGCAGGCTCACGTGCAACATGGTGGAATGCTGCTGCCTTCTGCTGCTCGATAACGAGAGCCCTGCAAATGCACAGCTCAGTCTGACTTCTGCTCAGGACAACAAGCTGAGGAATAAACCACAGGAACGTCCTTGTGCTGTCAGTGACAGCGTTCCAATTCAGCTGAAAGCAGATCAGCGTGCAGGCAGTGCAAGCGCAAATCCCTGATCACATCTGCACTGTTAACCACAAGGAAATTCAAATATCAATTAACTGCTCCTTTCTAAGGGTGAGGTGATCCACGACCTTCACCTCCTCCTGCAGGAATGGACCAGAGGTCCATCTGTCTGTCTGTGGGCTGTCTGCAGCGAGAACAGATATGGGATCATCAGTTATCTCCAAATATATTCCATACTACAAAAAGTTCTCAGGGAGAGACAAAGATGTGAGAGAAACTCTTCAGATGAGGAACTTCTTAGAAGCACAGAGCTTCAAAAAAATCAATCCTCTTGAAAGAGTCCTTCCAATAAGTGTTAGTAACTACTGGATACTTCATCCTTGTGAAGGAAAAAAAGGGGAAAAAAAAAGAAGGGCAAGTGCAACTCCAATTAAAAAACATAATAATGGCACTACTGACCGATTCACCTGCACTGATTCTGGGTTCCCAGTGCATCAAAGCGACGCTCGCTTACCAGAATGAAGTCCCAAAGATGCATTTGAAGTTGTGGTTTTGCAAAGAAAGGAGCAGAGCTGCACTGGGGCTGCAGCGACTGCGTGATGCTGAAGGGAGGAGATGCACGAGGAGATCCGGTGTCTTAGAAATAGAGGACATCCCGGGCTGGGAGGGAGCCAGGGGGCTCGTCGTGCCCAGCTCCCAGACCTCGGATGGGAGGGCACTGCTCTGCCCATCAGAGAATAAGGATAAAAGCAGGAATGATGCCTGGAACAAAGCTCTGGGATGGAGGGATGGGGACAGCCCTGCAGGAAGGGGCATCCACCCCTGGGTGGGTGCAGGGCAGGCTGAGCTGGGGGCACCCAGCCCACGGCACGGGTGGGACTGCATGGGCTGTAAGGTCCTTTCTGACCCAACCACGCTGCGATGCCGTGCTTGGAAGGGCCCAGCTCCACACAGAACCACAGAGCAGGAGGCTCTCCATCCCCACCAAAGCGCCGGCTGTGCGTGTGCCATGCAGCACAGAGTGGTCTCACTTTCTTGCCATGGTGATGCTGGCCCCGGGCAGCAGCTCGGTGCAGCACTCGCAGCAACACACTGCTGCATCTATCAGAGAAACACAAGTAATTCACCAAGGGGGCTCCTATTGCAGGAGGAAACGCTTGCAGCCAGCACAGAAGTGGTTGACATCCCCAAATATTGTGCACGCAGAGCACCAAACCAATCTTTCCTTCCAACAAAAGGCTACGAGACCTGCAGATGTTTTAATTTTAATTTCAGTGCTTAATTCAATACTCTGCAGCACCAGGAAGCCTCACACTCGCTCAGCCATCGGCCTGACTTGTGCTTTTTAAAGCTGCCTCCCACCACCGTCACAACAGTGTCCACTGGGGGCTGTGTGCTTCCCAGCCCCCCCAGCAGAACAGCCCTGGGATTCAGCATCTGCTCACCTGGCAGCCAAGGAACCCACGCAGCTCTCCCTGCAGCGCAGCTCTCAGCACAGCCATCCAACTACACTGCTTGCTGCTTAGCTTACAACTGGATAGCAGGGAAACCAAACGTGGGAAATTAAATTCGGCGAAGCAATAACCCAGTAGGAACCTCAAGCACCCACCACAGCCTCACCTTGACTTTCGCCACCAGACCTGGAAGTTGAAACACAAAAGGAAGCAATCAGACGAGAGCTTTGCTCTGCGCCACGAGGTTTTACAACGCATGGCAGCCCCTCCACGCACACAGCAGCGAGCTCTCTGTCTGCACCATCCTCTCACGACCCAGGGATGCCCAGAATCACCTCTCCCCCCCTGCTCACATATGGAAAAACAGCAGAAGCTGCTCCACGCTCTGCCGCTCAAAGCTCCAAAGCTTTATTTCCCTGATGTTACCCATGCTCTTTCTATTACCTACACTGCACTGAGGCTGGAGGTGTTCGTGGCCACTTGGATGGATGGGGCCCTGTGCAAGCTGATCCGGTGCTCAGTGTCCCACTTGGCAGCCCTGCCTGCAGCAGTGGGGCTGGAACTTGGTCATCCCTGAGCTCCCTTCCAACCCAATGCATTCCACGACTGCACAAAGTGTGATGCACCGCTGTTAAAACACAGTTCTCACGCTGAACCTACTCTGATGTTAAAGCAAAAACCTTTCACAGATCCCTGGGGAACTCCAGAAAGATGGAGTGCGCACCAAAAGCCGTGCAAAGGCACTGGGAAACAACACAGCCCTGCAGAGAGGGGAAGTGGGCTCAGCTGCCCCAGTGTTCCCCAACGGGGCACAGCACAGGGCGAGAGAAGTGGCACCCAGTTTGTCCATCAGTGCCTTTATCGCCTGGGGAATCGTTCTGCTGAACCACGATGTGAAAATTCAGCAGCTAATTAGTGAAGGAAATGACCTGAGGCTTTCCACGACTGATATATATTAATCTGGAATCCTTGCAGATTGCTTCAGTGCAAGCAGAAATTACAGTTCCAACACTGAAGAACAGGAATGCAGTGCTGGTGTTCGGCACCAACCTTTTCCTGTTGTACTTTTGATTGCTTCTATGACACACAGAGGTGTCTGCTTACCTACACCACTCCACGCACTGGCTGCACAGCAACAGATGCGCGTTCAATGGAGGAACAAAAAAGGACAGAGATGTTCAACACCTGCACGATGATTTTACACCCATTTATTTACGAGCATTTAATATTCAGTACGTTCCTGGAAACATGAAAGGCATCGCTTCTGGTTTGCTGCTATCACACAACACACGTGCGTTTGTGTTTAACTCCTTCACTTAGAAGTGAGATCGGAGCACAGGGAACAAAGCCTGTTGTGACACGAGGGCTGGGACCAGGCTTGCTCCAGCACAGAAAACCAAATGTCAGCTGTATCATCATAGAACCATAGAATGGTTGAAAAGGGCCACAGTGCTCATCTAATTCCAACCCCCTGCTGTGTGCAGGTCGCCAACACCAGACCAGGCTGCCCAGAGCCACATCCAGCCTGGCCTTGAATGCCTGCAGGGATGGGGCATCCACAGCCTCCTTGGGCAACCTGTTCCAGTGCCTCACCGCCCTCCTGCCTACAGCCAGAATTCCACGCCATCCCCACAAAATCCTCCCTACAGCCCAAACTGCACAGCATATACACCTGTCGTTTTGCCCATCGTGCTCCATTTCCTTCCCCAGGCTCCCAGAACCTCTCAATTTCAGAGCAGACCCCCGAGCTGCTTTGCAGAATGCCACACTTTGTTGCGAAGCCCCACACGTGGACATGCACCGCGTGCAATGCAGCCGTTCTGCAACCAAACTGCTGCTGTGCCACACGGATGGGTGCAGAGGGCTGTGGTGCCACCCCTGTTTCACAAATGGAAACCCACAGCACAGCCTGCAGGGAAGGCCTCTGCCTGCTTTTGGCACTCCAATCATTAAAGAGACAACACCTGGAGCACGGAGCATCTTCACCCCTTCCTAAATTCAGCACTGCTCTCTGTCGGTCTCCTCCTAGCAGTGCGCTTTTATTGGGTGCACACAGCATGTAAAGCCCTGCTGGGAGGAGGGGAGGAGGGCCAAAACCCCAACCCCACACCCGTCTCTGAGCACTGCACCACAGGCACAGCTCCCACCACCCTCACTGCCTCCCCCAGACCCATGGCACCACTGGTGTGCACTCCTCCAGCCTTTCCCATCCAGCCCTGGGGATGGACGGGGTGCTGCAGTGCAGAAAGGCCACGGTGCAGCTTCCCTGCAACACAGACCTGCATAAAGAAGCCATTCCTGTGCTTTAAAGGCTCCAGCACTGCACAGAGCAGCACTCAGAGGGCCCAACACAACAGAACAGTTTGCTCTGTAAAAACACCTTATTGATATTAAAAAAAAAAAATCTAGAAAGGAATTCAAAAAGCATTTCCAAAACTTTGCACAACACCCAGCGTGCGGCTCCTCTGTGAGCACTGATGGATGCAGCACTGTGTGGGAGGGAAAGCAGGGCATCCCAGCACTGCCCGGCCTCTTTCTTTCCTATCTCAGTAAGGAGCCCCACCACATCTCTGGAAATTCTCCTGACTTGACTAACTTGTACAGTAGTCTTGAAGACCCTTTTCCCTTTC
>JAOWBP010053950.1:0-10380 GCA_028571105.1 Tragopan temminckii
TCTGCAGCTCAAAAATATCTCTTCAGTAGGGAGAGCATGTCAACACATTCTTGGTTATCACTTCTTTGACTTGGGGACGTGGTGCAGTACAAATAATACAAACATAAAGAACATTTATTAAAGTAGCAAGAAGAACATATCCTATATGCAAAAGGAATTGCAAGGTGATGTCAAAGGAACTAAAGATATCTCAAGGAAGTGCCAATTTCTCATTACACTAAGATGGTGCATTACACATAGCATAAGAAAAAGAAAACATATTTTAAACTCTTTAGTGTTTGCAATATATTTGGTATAATTTTTTTACTTTCAGTTTATGTGTTTCCTATAACTTACTATTTTGCTTGTTGTTGGAAAGTTTTTTCCCCTCCACTGTTTCTAAGATCCTATTTTATCGGTGGTGGTTTGAAAAATCAGATTTCATTGATGTCTGAAATAGCAGAGAAAAATATCAGTTGTAATCAGTTCAAAGAGATTTCATATATGTGTAAGCTGATTTCTAATACCAAATAAGGGGTGAAACATATAAAATGTTTCCACATAAAACAACTTTTTGCTTTAATAGAAACACAACTACTTCTATATTTCTTAACATAAAATGTGTCCAAAATTTTATGCATGTGCATGTTGCTATAAATCAAATTTTGTCTACCTGGTGTTGTTACAAAGGAAAACAAAACTGAATAAGGAAATGCAAGTCATTGCCTACTCAGCTGATAAGATATCACAGCCAGCATTTCAAGACCCAAGACAATAACTTAAAGTGCTAGAAGAATCTGAAGACATGATGACAATCAAGATTATGACCTAGTAATTTCCTCAGGTAACTATGGTTGTGACTTAACTTCTGCTAAATGTTGATGTGTGCTATAAATCCACTTATTTCACAATTACGTAAGAGAAAAATTTAATTCTTTCCATTTCTGTACCTTTGTAATTTATATATGTATAAATATATATATATATATAAATATATATAAAATAACAGTTCCAAGTTCAAGGGTGCCAGGTGCCAAACAATTTCTGCTGAGTAAACTTTGTGTGTTGTGCTTTGAAAGACTCTCCCGTATTCATTAGCATGTATGTGAACAACCATTAGTTTTATTCCTTTCATCTTTTGGACTCCTGTGCCTTGATACAAAGAGAACAGAGACTGGGGTGCCCACAGGAAGAAGAAGAATAAACTTTCGCAAATGGAATGATATATCACTACTGAAGTGTTATGAATGTTGGTTGCATTTTGCTTAACATTTCATCTCAATGCTGCTTCAGAACTGGTTAGTATTTAATAAATCATTTAAAGATTATTCTGATTGCTTGTTAAAACCTGTCATTCATGCTAATTTCTATTCAACTGAGTGTTAATGAAAATTTCTTTACGTGCCAAGGATCCAACAGAGCTTACTTTTGCTTCTTAGAAGAATTGATCACCTAAGAGAGTAAAATAGAAAAGTAGATTCCAGTCAATACCATTTATTCACATTACTTTCTCATGAATCATCTCTCTCTCTCCGTATATGTTAATAGAGAGGGCAAGTGAAAAGTTCATTGTTACATCAGCTGCCATCTACTTAGTCAATTTGGCAGCACCTTGGAGTCAATAAAAAGTAAAATATGATTGTAAAGCCTCCTGTCCCACTTGTTTTTAAATTATGTCAGCTCTTTCAAATTAAAATTCCTCAAAAAGTGCCTTGCTCTTTGGTGCAGCTGTCTTCGTTTAGGCTCCTTATTTCTTTAGCTGGTTCAATCCACTACATTTTGTGGCTCAAATAAACTCTTAAAGTTCTAGAATTTGTAGTGGTCCTATTTTTAGAAAATCTGTATAACCTGATAGAGAAGATAAGAATTCAGTAAGCATGTTTAGCCCTCTGGCCCGATGAGCACATAGATCTTCCTTTGTTTATATAATAGATGCATTTTTCAAATTTGGATAGAATATAAGTTACAAAGCCAATGACTCTTTCACAGTCAGAGCAATAATTATGCAGAAATGATGTGTTTAGATGGCCTTCTGTAGGCAGAAGTTCCTTTGCTCTACCTGTGGCCTGAGTCAAACAGGAGCTGTATGGCCCAAGTTAATGATTGAGCAGTTTGCATTAAATGCACGTACACGTCTTTCATTTGGCTCAACACTCCCAAGAGGAAGTAGGTGTACCTCCAGAAGACCTTGTAAATATTGATGAGGATATCATCTTGATTCTATCTCTGTGTAATATAATTAATTGAACAAATGGTGCAACAATGTGTTGCCACAAAAGAAGAGACTTAAAATATTGTAGTCTCTCTCTCTATATAAAGATATTAAGAGGAGGCATTTGAGCTGGGATTGTCCTGAAGAAAAGTCTCCTTTTGCCTTGAAGCCTATTTAGGAATGTTTAAGGCAAAACAGTTTTTGAAAACCTCGGCTATCCATTACTGTGCAAAATAACTGAAGAAGTTCTTCATCGTCTCTAGGCACCATGGGCTGAGCATTGACTGCTTCTCTTTATCTTGCACTTGTCTCCTTGGGCGGAGCCATATCCTTGCTGAGGATCATAGGTTCCCCAAAAAACAACCTGGGAAAGTGGTTTACAGTCCCATGGACCTGTTGTAGCTCCTGTCTGCCCAGGGGGGAGGAGCGTATGTGGGATCGCTGGGACCACAGCAACAGTGGGGATGAATCCAGAGGGCAGAGCAAGGGTGCATAGCAGAGCTTCCCTGCCCTGGGACCTCCTTTGACCTCAGTCTCCCTTCTCATTGCTCATTACTTTATTTTTGCTAATGCTGGTTTAATGCAGAATGCAGAAATTGTGCTAGGAGTCAGAACTGTCCTGTTTCACCATATGTTGACTTGCACAGTCAGGTGTCCTTTTTGCCACCATTTGCCTTGGTAAATCACAGGTTTAGAAGAAAGCATTGGCTCATCTTATATCTCTAACACTTTTTGCCCCTATATCAAGTAGTCCTGTGTCACCAAGATAAAAAAGTATTGATTTATGTTATGCACGCCCTTAAGAGGATAACTTAAAATACTTTTACAAACAAACATTGGACCAAGAAATCCTCGTTAGTCTTTGGAGATCACACCGAACATTAATTTTAGATGAGTTTGGTTTCCTTCGTCTGGGAAGAAACTGAATATTGACTTCTGCGCCTTCCTACACAGTCTTATCCAGATTACTTACTTAGGAGGAAATATAAGTCAAGAATTGCAAAAAACACAAGTGGTGAACTCAGATAATTTAATTAGACTATCCTGAACAAACCATATTAAGAAATCTAAATTCAATGCCTAGTGTGGCTACTGTAGTTTTATATCAAAAATTTCGCTGCCTCATATTTCAATCTATCAGATAATATTCAACACTATATATTTTTCTTCCAAAATTCTGTTATCCTGCTCCAGTGGTATTGTAAAACATGTTAGTTTAAACAGCCCAAGGAAACAAGAAATAGGACAGGTCTACACCCAGGAACAGCTACTGCTGATACAATTTTGTCCAGCTACAGCACAAGGATAACTTTTTGCAAAGTAGGAAAATCTCAAGTTCCTTACAGACATTGTCTCCCTTACCCAAATGTGGGAGAAGAGAAGGAAGCTCTTCAATGGAAGAGTACCTCCCATGAATGTTCGGCAGGTATTGCTGGTGAATGTACTGAAGATTAAGGATGGCATTCCGAAGTGTCACAGAACAAAGGAAAGGGAGCTGTTTATTTCACATCCCTCGTTTAGCACAAAGACAGCTTTGCATCTGATCAAACCACAAGTGCATTTGGTACAAAAATAGATTTTCTTCTCAGTACTTAAAGAAACATAGGTTTTGGTACAAGTTTATCAGGCAAATTTTGGTTTTCATTGTCGAAAATTGTTGGAAATTTGTACATATCTAGTGTTTCCATACAAACAGGCAAAACCATTCCCATTATTTCTTTACCACTGGCATTAATACGTGACCATGCTGAAGAGGTTATGCACGTGTCACATAGAGGAATCAGTGATGCCTGGCTAAACTATCTTGGCATAGGCAAGTGTGATCTGGAAAAGAACAGACATTTTCTTTGCTAATGAATTAGTGCAAGCAGTTGGACAAAAAAAAAACTATAAAATGCCAACTCAGCAGGAATACTTCCTCAAATACATAAAAGCTGTTCCTTTCCACATGGCACAGCAAGATCTTTCCAAGAATTTTCAGGCCAGTATTCTTGCTTTTCAAAGTTTTTCAAATGTCCCAAAACAAACAGAAAGGGATGTAAAAGTTTAGAAGCATCAAAATATTAAAATCATCAGTCATGCAAAGCGTGAGCATAACTGGAAGCAGTGTCTCCTTGAGATTTTGCTTCTATCCTGAGTATATTTAAAAATAAAATGTCTGTTATTGCTGGGAAAACAAATATGCTAAATCACAGAATCATAGAATATCCTGAGATGGAAGGGACCCTTAAGGATCATCGGGTCCAACTCCTGGCTCCACACTGGGCTCCACACTCCTGGAGCACACTGGGATGTTTTAGGGTTGATCAAGCCTTCAAGCCTACAGCAGCTATTCCTGATTCCTGGGATGATTCCTGGGATCTGCTGCCAGAACACCACCTGTGGCTTCGGATTGAATTTTACAGGAGACACATCATTCCTATGTGAAAGAAGGATCCCCTGACAGGTTCTGGGAATAAAACAGCTCCTGCTATTTGTGGGTAAGCAAAGTTTGTGAAGGACTTGTCCTGGCATCACAGCTGGCTCTACTGTGGTCATCTCAGCTAAACATACTGTGCTAGTAAGTTCCAAAAGATGGTCTGGAAGGTGACCTGCATGAAGATGTCCTGTATAAAGATGTCCTGAAATATGTGGAGCAGGACTGGCAATAGCAAAATGGAGGGAAAAATGGGAGACCAAGAGGAAGAGAAATCTGTGAGGTATGAAGATGGGGACATCTAAGTAGATTATATCTACTAAAAAAAAAGTTATATCATAAAATATGCAGCAGTAAGGCAAAGAACGTCCCCTACTGTCATCAACAAAATGACTGCAATACCCTCTTCTGATTACAACATTTTTGACTTACATAGATTTCACTGATGCTCATGATAAGAAGCGTCTATTTTTTTTTTTGTCAAAATGATTCCTTAGAAAAACATGTATTCTATTCCTGCTGAAATTTTCCCACTGAAGATAAAATTTATCTGAACAGTTTCCACAGGATATTTCTACATGGTGCTCCAGTGATGGAAGTTTTGCTTTGACTATTTTTAATGGTATTTTGTTGAGTCACTTCAATAAAACATTTTTGTTTTCTTAACTGAATCAGTGTTCATTTTAAATACTTTCACAGCGCATTTCCATTTGGAACAAAAATGATTCTGGAATTTCCCATGAGATAGATTGTGTAGTTTCAGTTTGCATAACAGTTACATTGAAGATGCTATTTAAGTCCAAGGTATTGCTTAATAGAAGAATGACCAGAAAGGTATCTTTACATGTTTACTGATAATATAAATTAAAAAAAATGAACATTTCCAATTTTAGAGGGAATAGAACTATAGCTAAGCCTTTAATTAAAATATTCTTCATGTGTGTATGCTTCATATTATATGATTAAGTTCCTGTCAAGAATATGAGTGAAAAGTGGGGTTCTGCCTATGCACTGAACCGACTTCAGATTCTACACCCAACCTTAGGGGCACTCAGCTTTAGCTAGAGCCTCTGTGTCTTTTGGATCTCTGGCTGTATAGGGTCATCTTCCTGGGCACATCTATAATTTTTGGTGCCAATTTGGAGTAATTCAGTGCCAACCTTTTTTTTCCTGAGCAGTTGAGTTCTAGAAATGCAGTGAGCTTCTGCATACATAAATTGTCAGACTTACCCTGCCTGACAAAAGTGAGTTTCCTTCAAAGTTAAGATATTTCAAGTACTAATGGAGATAGCAGTATCTTTTTTTTTAATATAATGACCTTACGACAAGTGAGAAGTCTGAGTACAGATTTCTCCTCAGCAGGCTCTCTCCTGGATCTTGGTTAGTTCAAACCCTGGTTGCCTATTGACCACAGGGTAGAAATCAGTGCAAGAGAAGTGAAAGGGTAGAGAGGATCTGAGAAAGGTTCTGTTGCATCTGTGACATCTTTCAGGAAAGGATGGCTCCTTGTGGGCACAGAATTAGACGAATAAAGAGGCGGACATAATCTGTACCATAGGAGGGGTAATCTACATCAAAAATGCTTGATTTGGGATTATTGCAAAAGTAGTGCTTAGAGCGAAATCTGTAGCATTCACATCCTCGTTTTCTTAAAATAGGCACCTAAATAGGCATTTGGAGTAAATCTGATTCAGTCCTTCAGTGCATTAACTCTCCATGCAGAAAGATAGGAACAATAACACCTGCCACAGTGATGATGTGAAAATACACTCTTGAATGCATATGAAGTACTATTCTGACATTTTCCATAGTGATAGTTGGGAGGAAATGAATCAATCTGTCTTTAGATAAGACAATGAATAAGTGGGCTGCTAGTAAGGATAAAACAAAACATTAAAGAACTGCTCATTGCTTTTCAGTGATCTGTTATTAAAAAGAAGTTTAAGTGAAAATACTGTGACAAAGAGTGTGATATGATAAAAATCTTTACTAGATAGAAAACATTTCTCTTTAGTACTTAATGTCTCTAAGAGGATGAGTGAGCTTAATTCTGCTTTTTAATGCTGATATTTAGAAACAGACAAATTTCTTGAAAAAGCCAAGAATTTGTCTGTGTTTACATCCAGAAAGGTTGGCTGGCACAATCCTGTCAAAGCATTTTTCTGATCAACTACTGGCATAAAGTGACAAGCAGGAAATCATAGTATCTCCTACAAATGGATAGAGGTTGCATCTTTTTCACTATGAAGTCATGTCTCCGTGACTGAACGTGCCTATATTCTCATATTCACTCTCGATCTGCCACGTGGTCTGTATTTGTGTGACTTAAGCATTTCATCCTTTTTTTAGACAAGAGTGGTCTAATAGGTAATATTTGAGTTCATGGAAGGTCTTGTGACAGATGGAATCATAGATAAGAATAAAAGGCACATAAAGGAGCTACTGAATGGTCAGACAGCAACTTTTAAGAAGAATTATAGTACTGCTGCTGAGAGAACCACCCACTTCCAACTTATTCAGCATTTCATGAATGGCTTTGTTTATGGAAGTGGTTGAAAATTTTGACCACTCTCATTTATTTGCATGCAAATAACAGATCTGCATTTATAAATCTTGTTTATTGAAAGTCGCCGTTAGAAGTTTCCCAAACTACTAGTGTACATCCATATTTATTGATAAGTTCAATATGTATTGATAAGTACTTTTTAGTACCCCAAAACAAATTCAGCAGGCACGCAGTAAACTGGGAATTTAATAAAATTTTGTGCTCAGAAAATTAGACTATTCCCTTATTATATCTATAGTAATTTACAATCTCCCCTAGGCAATGTTGTCATTGGCAAGCACCAGAAATGTTTTCTTGAAGTCAGTCATTTTTTCACTTAGCACTTAACACATATTAACATACTGTACCAGATAGATGTCAAAGAATTTATTCTTTGTGGGCTGCAAAGGTCAAGATTTTTGGCTTTTAGAATCCAGCCAACTATTCTTGTGCGTCGAGCCTTCATTTTTTAAAGTAGGATATTAAAAAGTTATTTGCTGAAGTAACTATGCTGTCACTGCCATATATTTTTCACATTTTTCTTGTGGTTTTATGTATTAGATGGAAATACATCCTGACCTGTAAGCATTCTTTTAGCACATAGGTACTCAGTATTTTTATTTGCTATTTGAGAACAATCAGCAGCATCTGATACACATAAGGGTTCTGGTATTCTGGTATTTACAGGGGCCCAGTGGGCAGTAGTTGCTCAGGAACATCTGTGCTCTCCTCCTTTGGAGGACTAACAGGAAGAGACATCAGGACAAAGTGCTCTGCAGAGCCTAGCTCCTAGCTGGTGGGGTCAAATTGACTTGGGACACAAAGCCACCACTACACAAAACAGTAGCTCTCCTTTTTTTTCTTTTCTTTTAATGCCCCCAGTTGCCCCTCAGACACGACAGATGATGCAGTTCTTGCAGTTCTTTTGTTCTCCCAGTGTTTAAATGAGGTAAGTCTTGGATGTGTAAGGACTGTATGAACTCTTGTACAGATAGTGTAGAAGAGATTCTGATGGATGGGAAAAAGAAATGATTTTGGATATCAAGATACCTCAGAAGATGTTCAACATGCAATGCATTTTCTTCA
This sequence comes from Tragopan temminckii, assembly GCA_028571105.1. Classification (NCBI taxonomy): domain Eukaryota; kingdom Metazoa; phylum Chordata; class Aves; order Galliformes; family Phasianidae; genus Tragopan; species Tragopan temminckii. Next base: position 8,239 of record JAOWBP010053950.1, read on the forward strand.
TTGCCATCAATTGTTCCTACAATCCTAGGCATCTTCAGAAGTTAAAATCCTCTCTTTTTTCTCATCTGTTAATACTGATACAGGATTCAACCTGACATGAAACTCATAAAACTTTCCATCAGATGTGGAAAGTGTCTTCTGACTGGTAGGGATTTGAAAGAGTAGACAATTGCAGTGACTATTCGGCCGATAGACTTCAATCCAGCTCTTATTCTGTCACTGATGGACCGGTAATGAAGGACAACTGAGGTATTTTTTGCTAATACTTTTGATATCTGAAGTCTAAATATGGGATATTTATGGCAGGCTATATGATTTCACCTGGTGATACGTGGGAAGTCACCAGAATTTAATAATCTTTGGAGTATGATATGGGACTCATCCTATCCCTCAGGCTTCTGCAGAAGAGCAGCTGGTATGCATGAAGAATGTGTTGAAAAGGTTGGAAGAATCAGCCTTCAGTGCTTCTAGTTGGAAAAGAGCCAGCTGCCACTTAGAAAGAGAGAAGACGCCATAGGGGAGCAGTTCATAGGTGAGTGAAGCAGAGTACTGTAATCCTGCAAAGAAAAGATATAGCTAATTTCAGATGTATGCTCTGAAGTTTTTTTTCTTTGCTATTGCAAATAGTAGAGATCAAAATTCTAATAACTCAAAGGGGCATTTTTTTTACTGTTCCAAATTTTCCTCTAAATTCATGACAAGCTGTAGGTCTTCTCAGGTATTACATGTCTGATTCAGTGTGAAAAATGAAGTTTTAAACCTGACACAACGTCAATTAGTAGCAGTAATGAAGTACAACAGTATTGCTTTTCCCCTCTTCTGAGAAGGGGGATTCACTATCTTTCATTCTCTTTGTCTCCTTGCTTTTTTTCTTTCCATGTTCTTCCCCAACAATTTTGTCACCACTTCAGTTTTGACATCTCCACGCTGACAGTGAAGTTAAGATTGATGGCCTCTTCTGTTCTTCAGTCAAAGAAGATGAATCAAAGTCAGTTGTTTTATTAGCTAATAGAAACAGCCTATTTATTTTTTTGCAAAAATAGCATAGAGTAAAAGAGTTTAGGGAGCAAGGATTGGGGAACGACAGGGAAGGCAGTGGGAAGCAATATCATGGTAATATTTGCTAAAAATTGAAGGTGGATCTGTGCATCTTGCCAGTTTGTTCAGGCTGGGATTTAACTCTCAGCTTAGGAGGTACTATAAGTCTGCTAAGGTGATAAATGGATTTAAGTTTGGTTTTGTAACCAGTACTAATGCGATTTAAAATAGCTGAGTTATTTTTACCGTATAATTGACCGCGAGTATACTTCTGCTCTTTTTCTATTCACTAGCAGTAAAAGAACAGTGATCCTTGGTCACCAAGATATTTTTGTAGATAATAAAACCATTAAGCCTGTCATATTTTGTTTTTGAAGGAAGATGCCTCAGAAAATGAATAAACCCCCATGTATGATTGCTGTTTTTCAACTCAGGACCACATACTGATACACGTTGGTACAAAACTTGCTTTTGTTTTGGGAAGAATCTTGACTCAAAGACGTCTATATGGGGCAGACTCACCACGGATCCTTTGCTGCAGACATCAAGTATCTGCAAGATTTGTGAGATCTCACCAAAGATATTTAAAAGAAAAATCTCGGGCTCTATCATAAGGAGTATGTTCTTGTATCACAGCCTACAGCTTCCTTGTGAGGGGACAGGAGGGACAGCATTGATCTCTGCTCTGTGGTGACTGTGACAGGACCTGAGGGAATGGCATAAGCTGCGTCAGGAGAGGGTCAGGTTGGGGGTTAGGAAAAGGTTCTTTGTTGAGGAGGTGGTGATCACTGAACAGGCTGCCCAGGGCAGTGGTCCCAGACCCAAGCTGGCACAGTTCAAGAAGCATCAAGACAATGCTTTCAGTCATATGATCTCGTTTTTGAGTTCTCCTGTGCAAAGCCAGAAGTTGGACTCAATGATCCTGTCAGGTTCCTTCCAACTTGAGATATTCTATCTTCTAAGATCAAAAGGGTATTTATGATTAATTGTGATAGTGTTAAAAATCCTGAGGGGTTTAACTGTGCTTTGTGCTAGCAGGAAATGCCTGCTTGATCTTGGAACATTTGAAGATTTTCCTTTTGGCCTTCTATTTCAAAAGCTGAG